>CM021109.1:601294061-601526359 GCA_007115665.2 Sequoiadendron giganteum
TGTTTCTTTTTTGCAGCTAAAAAAAGCTGAAGTGGAGTATCATTTTCAAAATTATTTGTCCCCCCTTGAGTTGTTCTGAGCTCTACTCGTGATCTTAATGTATGCCTAGTCGTGTACTCACAACGTGGATGTGACTGCAACGGGGGGTCTGCTACAATACCAAAGAAATGTTAAATTGATATGTTTTATTATTATTGTTACATGTATTTCATTAATTAAAATAACATCAGAGTGGTGCTCTTTACCTGATTGGGCCACATCATGTTCCTAATATTGTCTTATAGCCTCATGCTCAACATGCTGAACACCCTCTAAATGTTGATCTGGAGTTGAAACAGGAAAGATTACATTAATTAATACACCAATTGCAATTAAATATGTTTAAAAGAACATTAGAGTGGTCCTCTTTACTTGATGGAGCCACATCATGTTCCTGATCTTGTCTAGCCTGATCATGCTCAACATGTTGATCACGCTCTACATGCTCTAAAGTTGAAACACGAAAGGTTACATTGATTAATACATCAAATGCAATTAAAGATGTTTAATTGTATTAATCCATACTGTGTTTTGTATAGAACATGAATACATCCAGTACCGGGATGCACACCATGGCCTTCATCGGCAGGTTGTGCTCCACCCTCACTAGGCTGCATTCCAATGTCATGTGCAGTATTATCATTGCTTATCTGTGTAAAACAAATAGGCACATTATTATGGTGGAAATTAATATTGAATAGATTGCACAAGTATTCAATTTAAAATAAAATTTATTGAGTTTATTTACTTGTGTGTTGGATGCAGTGGAAGATTGTGTTTGCCCAGTCGAGACTCTTAGTTGTTCAGACAGGGCTCCATAGCCTTGGTGGAAGGCAATCTTTAGGTCCTCTTCTGTGGGCACTCTATTGAAATCAAAGCCTTGCATTTTTGCATGCGATCATGAATTTTGTTTCTATGGTGTGATAAAACCAAAATTGTTTGCAATTTATTATTTGGATGCAATATTTCATTTATTGATACTTACAAATCATGCGGCTATTTTCATATAACCACTAGATCCAAGTTTGTGCTACCCATGTTTTTCTAGTCTTGCCTTTGTTGCCTTCGATGTGTCAGGCAGCCTATGAAAAATTTGAAATACGTTAGATTATGGAAAAAGAAAGAGTAATCAGTATATTATTAAATTGTTGATAGTATCACATACCTTCCTTGGCCCGATGGTATCTTTCCTTTCTTCTTTTCAGCCTTCTCCTTTCCATCTGACACCAAGTCCTTCCACTCCCTTTCCGGAATCATGGGGGGATGCTCGTACTTTCTGTTATTCTCTAAATGTGACCTATATTGGTCCCTCACATACTTTATATAGGTACCATTTTTCTTAAGGAACTTGGTTCGGTTGAATGTTTTATCACCGAAGAACACAACTAAACGGTTAATGAGCTCATCTTTTAAATTTTGATTTTGGGCATTCCACCGTGTATGTATGGTGGGCCCAAAGAGCTCCAATGTAATATCACTTAGATGTTTATAAAAAACATCATTTCCTGCAAAATGATCATGGGATCATTAGTCTATAAAGAGTGATTAATAAGTAAATTTCAATTGGATTATATATAATAATAATTAAAACATTTTAAAGTACCTGGGACCTTCTCTAACTTTATGGGAAGGAAATCCTCGGTCACCAGAAATGTGACCGACAATGTTCCTGTACTAGTAATACAGGAAGATCCAAGAAATGTTGTTAAAATATCACCAGTACTAGTGACCTCTACATCCATAGGTACTGACACATGTAGTGGCATGTGTTTGCTGCCAGAGGGTGGACTACCGAATGCCTGCATGGTATGTGTTGCTGACATTTCAGTCGACAATATAGGCACAGATGATGGGGTCGGATGATGTGTTGTATGCGCAAGAAGATCAAGATTGACACTTGTACCATCCCCTACTTCCCGGGAAACACTTGCAGTACCTTGATAATGGCTAGCAGCATGATGAGGACGCAAATAATCCTGTAAAAACAACACATATTTTAGTTCATGACATAAAAGAGTACAAAATATAAAACCATGAATGAACTTATGTTATAATTAAAGATCTCATGATAGCTTACTTCCAAGTTTTGTGCTCTCTGAGACAATATTTTAACCCTTTCTCTTATCTCATCTATTTGAGGCACTACGAATACCAACTGAAGGATTTCTTGATTGCATTTTTTTTGGGCCTTCCTCATCATATCCACAGGGTTTTTGGAAAATGCGATGTCATCATCGCATAATAGTGACTACACCTCCATATGGATGCTCTCCTGTACTGCTGGTGCCTTTCCCCGATCAGCCAACTGCAACAAGAATATTAAAAACATTATCAAAATTAACCCAATAAACTCATGAAAAAAATATAATAATAAAACATTTTGCTCGTATCTAATTTGTACAATTACAATGAGGTAAACCTGTTGGATAGAAGTGCCTGAAGATGGATCATGATCTGCACTCTGGGCCGGAGCCTTCCTCGTATGATCAATGTCCTGCTATGACAAAAATTAAACATAAAAAACATTACCGAAATGAAACCAATAGACTTACGAAAAAAAACATAATAATAAAATGGTATATTGGAGTCATTAATTGGAGGTTGGGTAAAATGGTATATATATAGTACATACCACCCCCATAGTAATTGTGTTTGTATCTAAGCAATTCAAATTGTAATCGATTAGCAACTCTTCCCTTGCAGTTATTGATTTTATCGCACATACAAATACACGGTTTCCCTCTCGCGCCTCGAATATACAATTGGGTTGCTTATTTGTTGACCCAAGTCATATACTATTTATAAACCCTACAATATTCCCTAATGCTTTTGGCCTCCTATCAATGTACCTAGCCACTCCTTTATTTTGATCCTTATCTTTTAGTTATATATAATTTGTTGATAGTGCATACCTACGCTTACTTTGTGTATATCGAACCAACTGCATCCAATCTTTGTAACTGTAACAGGGTCCAGCATACTCCATCAACTCGATAACTTTGTCGTAACATAATTTTATGTCGTCCGTGCAAAATAGGCCCAAACCATGTAATGACGATGGTGCTATGTGATATATCCTCTCGTTGACACAAAGATCAGTGTTTATTGGAGGAAGTTCCTTGGGTACCCATTGTTTCCGTAGATGTTTGTACCTCAAGGGCACCTCGATGTTGCCTATGCTCTCATCATCATAAGAACATGACCCCCCTTGAGCAAGAAAAAATTCCATGCATTTACGGAATTTTCTTCTAATATTTTGACCTCTAGTTGGTCTTCCTCTTTTAGACCTACTACATGTCTCACTTTCCTCTTCTCTTCCTAAATTTCCCTCGCTCGAGGAAGACAAATCTGACAAATACCTATTTGGTGGTACCTACACTCATAAGGATGTTGGATGAAGTTCTTTCATGGTGATGTGATCCAAAGGTGACATTATGATTAATCTATCATTTCATCTCTAGAATTTGACAGGTTATAAGGTAATCAAGTCTTGATAAATTGCAAGTTATTGTTACTACCGTCCAAATGTGTCCATCACAAATCAAATCTACTTAACGTTTTAACTCCCAAACTTTGTAACAAGTGTTAAATGTGACTATGGTCCACCAGTTACACAACCAAGGTGTCAAATGTATTCTCTAATTGTAATCAAAGGAATTTTTCTCTTCATTCAAGTAAATAAACTTGAAGGGAAACACCACCAAGTGGTTTATTGGACACCCACATGACTAAAAATAGCAAAAAAATTACATTTAATTTCCATGTCTAAGTGATTAATGGGGAGGGAGTGTGTACTAGGCCTGGTAAAGTCATCATAATTTTATGCTTTGGCAATAAAAATTGTTTAAGTCATCTTAAATCTTCCTATGTCTAATTGCTAGGAGACTTTTGGTATGTTTTAAGGTAGGATGAGTGGTCGCATCAATGTTCTAATTCTCTATGACAAGGTTTCAACATCTTCAAATAGTGAAAGTTAGTGCTTATAGTCATTTGAAACAACAACATTTGGATTATGTATGATGGTAGGATTTGATAACTTAAAAGAATTGGCTACCCAACAAACTTAAAGTTAAAAGAAACTTTTTCAGTTTAAGGGGTTAGCACTTTCTTTCATCTTTGCATATTGGTTTGATGCTTCAAATGATGCATTTTTATCCCACTTTATCATATTGTATTCCCATCCCATTGCAATTGTTGGAGGAGTTGATACCAAAATTTCATATCAGATACCACATTCTTGAAGCAATTTTCTATGTTTTTACAATTTTTCTGAAGTTCTTTTGTGTTGTATGGATCCATACAAGCTTGAAATGCTCTGAGATCATTGGTGTAGATAAATATATGTGTTCCCTTTCATTTGCATTTGTTTTGAAGTTCTCAATCACTATTTTGTGGGATTAAACAATCAAATACAAGGACTGCCCTGTTGTGCCTGTGTAAGGGTTTGAGGGCTAAATAGAAATGACATCCACCAATCCACCCACTGTCTTGGAATTGTAACTCGGTGGATTGGTGTGCATCATGGTGGATTTGATGGAGTTTCAAATCTTGTTCTTTGAATTCCATTTATGTTTTTCCCTTGTCGTGGCTTGTTACATTGTTTGGGAGGAACCTAAGGTTGGGTTTTACCTTGGCTTTCATAAAAATCCTAATGTTCCATGTAAAATCTTGGGTGAGATATATTCGGTCATTACGTTTTTGGAGTGGGTATTAAAATGACTTATGTCTCATTGTTTCATCTAGGCCGGGCCCCTTTTTATAAATTGAGTTAAATATTTTGCCTAACTTTATTACTTTCTAAGTTTAGGTTGGCCTGTGCCCTATGTTACTAATATTAGCCCAAACCTAAGGGGAGGGTTAATGATCAAAAGAGCTTCTGAAACTTCAACTACAGAAGCTACAAACTTGATTGTAAATGTGGCCAAATTGGCCCAAAAGACAGTTGAAAGAGAAGAAGCTGAGAAGAAAAGTTTGATGGAGAAGTATAACACCATTATTGGAGAGTATAGTAGAATGCAACAAAGGAATGTTGAGCTGCAAACTGAGGTAGACAAGTTGAAGTACAAACATGTGGGGGAGTCTTCTAGTGCTCCTGGTACCCTGGCCATACCTTCTACATCAAGATCAGTACCTCCAACTTCTCCAATTTTTTCTACTCTTGGGTTCTCCATCTAGACTCCTGCCCCTAGTCCTTCATTAGAGCCAGTTGAAGAGGAGGTTGAGTACTCTGTAGATCCCACCAAATAGCAGATGCTTAATAAGATTAGACAGCTACAAGAAGCTCTAAAAGCAAGTGAGAAGGGAGCAGTTGCCAAGCAAAATGAAGTTGTAGACACAATTTTTAGGCATTTGAATTAGGGAGTTGATGGTAGATTACCATCAGTTTATTCTTTATATTCTTTATTCTTAGATTCAATAAGAAACATTACTAGGGATCAAGAATTAGTTTTGCCTTTAGTTGAGAAGTGGATCCCTAGGGCGAATGACCTAGATGTTATGTATAAGGCCTCTAGATTCGATGCAGAGAATAGGCCCCTATCATTAAGGCCTACTCAAGTTTTTGTAAAATCACTGCAAGGTTTTCAAGCCTTACCTGATGATTTGAGTAGGAAGATTAAGGAACTGGTAAAGAATTTTGATGACTAGAGTGGCACGTCTTTACCAGATTTACAAGGACTACCCTGTTTTGCCTATGTAAGGGTTTAAGGGCTAAATAGAAATGACATCTACCAATCCACCCACTATCTTGGAACTGTAACTCGGTGGATTGGTGTGCATCATGGTATGATAGAGGTTCATTGCATTTAGGGGTCTTTTAAAGCAAGAAACTTGGCATTGAATTGATGCCCTAGGGCTGACAGGGCAATTTTCTTGTGAATTTGTGGTTGTTAAGTCAGGGTTTATCAATTTGATGGATATCTTGGTAGAGTCATGGTGACACTTTTGATGGTCCAATCTCTACTTCGAAACAAAAATATCTCTAACAACTCTAAGAGCTATAATGGGATGGCATTAAAGGAACCTTCATATGAAGGATCTTCTAATGAAGGACCTTTGAATTAAGGTCTTCATTTGAAGGTCCTTCATGCCAAGGTTCCTTTTATAAAGCATTTTGGACATGAAATATTTAAAATAAAAAATACCTTCATTTGAAAGTCTTGACATGGCATCATTTTTGAATGAAGGTTCTTCATTCAAAGGTCATGACGACATCACCTTCAAATGAAGGTTCTTCATTAACTGGTATTTTGTAATTTTGAATGTGTGATAATAATTTAGGGTTGAAAATAAATCCATTTGAGCCTTTTATAAATGAAAGGACATTTGATGCAATCATATGCCTTGTCAAACTTTTAACTTAATAGTAAGGGCATCATGAGTAGTTTGTTGGGCCCATTCAACAATCTTTGATGCAAGGATTGAATTGTCTAGAATGTATCTACTATCAAGAAAGCCAATTTGTTTACCTCTATGACTATATCTCAAGCAATAGGTTTAATTGTGATGGCAATGATATTGACAAGGATTTTGTAATCTAGGTGTTGAGAAGCATAATTGGCCACCATCCTAGGAAAGATTCTTCATTCTCACTTTTAGGTGTTAAAATTTAACAATACGTAGATTGATGAAAGAGCCCAAAGAGCCTTTCTCCATGTTATCCAAGTACACATAGTAGCGGTCTTCTCTTATACGGTTGGACATGATTTCAAGAACTTAGCTAGGAATTATTCATTTAACCTAAGGTTTTCTCATAATGCCATCATTGGAAAAGTATGATCAAATTCTTCTATTATGAAGAATTGGTCTATGTGCCTCTAGTAATCACTATAAAAATGTGAAAGACTAAGCTATTTTTTTTTTTTGTCTTATCTTATACCATTTTATGAGAATGGGGGGGCCAATGTACGAGAAGATCTTTGGAAACTAGGCATGAAAATTGCAGGTTAAAGAGAATGGGGGTGCCAAACTTACAATACTCATTGTCCCTTGGTCGTCGATTTTCCCTGAGTGCCCTCAACCTGGTCCTCGGCGCTGGTATTGACCTTGTTTTAGCTCCAAACTCTTCGTCGGCACTGGTATTGACCTTGTTTTCACTCCTCCAAAGTCTTCCTCAGCGCTGGTATTGACCTTTCACTTGTCCAATTTGACGAGCTACAACCTGCTTTAGTTAGGTTTTAGAGTATGTTAATTAAATTTTAAAAAATTATGGTGCCATTTAGAGTAGTGAATATAAAGCAAGCAAAGCCTATTATGGCGCCATTTAGAGTAGTGAATATAAAGTAAGTCAAGCCTATTATAGTCATGAGGGAAATAATAAAACTCCTAGGATACTTTGTGAAACCATTTTCCTTGGTTAAAGGGAGGCTATAAAATATACCTTTGGATTTTTTCAATCTTCAAATATGAGGATTTGCAAGGTTCTTAGCAACATGAGTAATGGAAATGTGTGCAACAAGAATTTTTGAACACATGGAATCTCCTTGCCAAAGAAAGGGGCTTCATAATTTAATATGATAATTTTTCTCAGCTCTAGAAATGATATGTTTCCTTAAAGAGGAAGGAGAAACCTAAAAGGTAAAAGAGATGCTTAGGAATCTCAACACTTCCTTATGATCAACCCCCTTCTATCCATAGGAATTGAACCAATTGGGCTTGGTTAAGAATGATTTCCTATAACATTGAGTTTTATGCCACTATATATTTGACCTTAAAGCTTTCCATAAAATATCTAGGCATTGAATATCCTAAATAATGTCACGTTTGTCCTCCAAGAGAGTGAGAAAGGAGTCATTAGAAAAATGACCATTGAATAGTTGGGCTATAGAGTTACGAAAACTAGCACCTTTAATAAGGTTCCATGAAATACTATTAGCCAAAAGATATCCAAAGGCTTCCATAAAAAACACACATAAAGTAGGAGCTAAGGGGAAAACATGAAAAATTGAATGAAAACACCCAAAATCCTCAAATTTATGTCCATTCATGGTAATACAAGTATAACCATCATAAAAAAAAATTGAAAAAAGTAAAATAAATTGAGGAACAAATCCTAGATGACATAACTAGTCCAATTCAACACCAGAGGTAGCAAGAGATTAATGAAATTACCACAAGTTTTAAGTAGAACTAAACTGCCATTTGCAAAGTTAGTAAGAAGTAGTGTCGAAAGTGGAAAATTAATCATGAAGTCATGGCTAATAGAGCATATAAAATATATTGGAAAATTCAAGAGAACTTATATTTGCACACAAACACACTCAAAATAATAATTATATCATACAGTTCATTTGGGAATATATTACAATATGGCTTTTACAAAGACTTTCAAATATACCTTCGCATTTGAACTACTATCTTATAAGAATATAACTAATTATTTAATAACAAAAATAAACAAGTTTGTAAGGTGAATTTATTAATCTTAATATTAATATTCCAACACCCTCCGTTAAGTTTTACATTCCTCACAACAAAACATGTTTATTGAAACAAACAAATATATATAGTCTAAGCTAACATCATTTAATTTTTATTTAAGTTCTCCCTCAAGAACATCATTGGCTCGAGTTATACAAGTCCACACTATGTGATCCTTTTTCTTACAATGATAACATTCATTTTTATTTTTTATTTATTATTACCTCATGTGAGTATAATAGATTCTCATGTTGAGAATAAACTTTTAAATATTTTCCATTGTTCTTTTTTCTTCTCCTAATAGGGCCAAAATCACATCCTCTTGTGTTTGAGAAGTTATCAAATGATTGCCTTCAAAAGGCTGATGTAATCTCCATCTCAGCACCAAGGGCCCACCACATTATGCATTTCCAAGGAAAGACACGTGGCGCTCACGTGTGATATCACAATCAATAAAAACCTTGCATCTTTGTATCACGCGAGTATTGGCAACCATTGATCTCCACCATCGGCAATCGTGTTCATTCATAGCAGTCACCAGCAATGAACATAACCGTCAAGAAAATTTTTATCAACATTATAACATCACCATCGATTTTGATCATGTGCATCTCATAGCCGCTTTAGTAACTTGCCATATAATATATTAAAACTTTTCATAAATATTAAAGCACTTTGATTATTCCTACGGAACTGCCGATTGAGACACATGGTGCTCACCTGTGATATCGCAATCAATAAACACCTTGCATCTTTGTATCACGCAATGGAGGACAACCATTGATCTTCACAATTGGCAATCATGTTCATTCATAATAGTCACCAGCAATGAACATAACCGTCAAGCAACTTTTCATCAAGATTATAACATCACCGTCGATTTTGAGCACGTGCATCTTACAACCACTTTAGTAACCTGACATACAATGTATTAAAACTCAACATAAATATTAAAGCACTTTGATTATTCCTTTGGCACCACCGGCTGAGACACGTGGCGCTCACCCGTGATATCACAATCAGTTGAAACTTAGTGGTGAGTTCATCACGGGATTGTGAGGAATGGATAAGATCAACTGATGGATGATCGACAATCATTAAAAAATCATTCCCTGCAAAAATAAAATAATAATTAAAAGTTCAATAAGACATATAATTGTAAATTAAATTTATTTTAATAATTATTTGTAATTACTAAAACTTTAAAAAAATTAAAACTTAAATCTAAATTAAAAATTAAAATATAATAAACTAAATGTAAAGTCAAAATATATCAAAATCAAAATATTATTAAAACTGATTATTTTTTAATAAATAATTAAATAAAAAGGTAAAAAATAAACTTACTATATTAATAATAAAAGACAAACTTGGGGTCTAATCGGATGTGATAGGGCTCAATAGTAGAGGGCAAGATGCAAATAAATCAAACAAGTTTCGAGGCACACTCCTTAGGTGGTCGGGCTCACAGCCCCTCTAAACTCGTCACTTTTTTTGTTGCTGTTTTCGTTTTCACAATTGTCGATGTTGATTCCATTTCTAGGTATCTTCTCTCTCTCCATAAGAAATATATTTTCATTTTTAATCCCACATGTGCTAGGGAAACAACGCAAGGGAGGACTAGATTATAAAGTGAGAACTTAGTGTGTATGTCCGTTCATTCATAGAATATTTTAACTTTTGTATTGCCATGATTTTAATCTCTCGTGACTATATCTATATCCTATAAGAGTAATAGTTTTAGTTTATTCTGATTTTTTAGATTTTATTAATTATTAAGAAAATAAATTATTAATAATTAATATTATTAAAAATAATAAATATTTTTGTTTATAAAAAATAAATCTATTAATAATAAATTATTCATAATTGATATTTAGTTAAGATTTTTAGATGATGATAATAATAAACAATCAACAAGAAAAAATAATTAACAATGAATTTTAAATAACAATTCTAATTAAAATTATTAAAAGTATTTTTTAGATTATTAATTGTTTAAAATAACAAAACTACACATAATAATAAATTATTAGTGAAAAAATATTTTTAAATAACCATTCTAATTAAAATTATTAAAAAAATATCAATAATAAATTATTTATTATTAGTTATTTAAAAATAAAATTGATGAATAAATTACAAACAATTAATAATTTGACATTCTATATTTTGACAACATGATCTATGGTTTTATTAAAAATTGATCATTTAGGATTTCAACAAACTTGACATACAAATGACAACTGTGTTTCAAATTGAGTAACATAATACTAAAACAAATTGAGACTATTACAAGGGTATTGATGCAACTTTTACAACTAGCTTATATACATTATATATAATCTATATAATATATGCCGATATTTATCATTTTCGAGATGTATTTTTTAAGATTCAAAAAAGAAAAAAAACAAAGAAAAATACGCGTTGAAAATAATAAATCTCGACATATATTATATAGATTATATATAAGGTATATAAACTAGTTTCAACGGTAGCGTTGCAGGCAACAAACACATGTCAATATTAATTGAGATATATTATGTATTATGATTATATTATTATTAGATTAATAGAAATGTTATAATATTAATATATTATATAAAAACATTATATTACATTATATGAATTATAATGATATATTCGATATATTAAGATTATATATGATCTATAGATTAATAGTAATTATATTAGATTATTAATATTATTGGTATATTATTAATAATATTAATATTGTATTAGATTAATAATAATTATAATGTTGTTAAATCATTAATTATGTTACAAAAGAACACTCCTTAATTTTTGTTAGAATTTGATGAAATATTTGTTATTCTTTGTTTTGTCCATCTTGTTGAAAAACACAACTTAATGTAATGACCATTTTGAATTCTTCCCATAGTAGCTTTCCTCACCTTTTGCTTTCATATGGAGCCATGTCACTTACTGGAGGTAATTGTGCCAAGTCTCCAACTAAAATCATGTAGCTATGCCTAAATATAAAATATTTAATTAAATTGATAAGTATGAATTTGTCTAGAAGGAACTATAATAAAATTGAACAAAAAATATTGTAATGTAAAGTTATCAAAGTTAGCAATTTCAATCCAGAACTCACCTCCAAAACTTTGGTTACTATTTTTTGGGAATGCTTGTCAAAGCCTGGAATCTATGTTTTCAAGCAACCACTCCCCAAAGAAACTCATTTCATCTATCAATATGTATCTGACATGTGATATTTCTTCTTGGAAAGTTGTAAGTCTTGTCCCTTCTAGTTTATTCAAATCTCTTATTGGAATTCTTAGTTTTGAATGAATGGTTGAAGCACCAATTTTGAATTTTGCAACTCCAGTAGGTGTGAATAGAAGTAGAGGAGATTTTTTGGTAGAAGAAGTTTTTTCTAGTGCTAGGTTATATAGGGCTAGGTTATATAGTGTTTGAGCCTATCCTACAACACTACAATTAGGGTTAAGTTATGTGTTTTCTTTACGGTTAGGTTTGGGATTAGTTTTATGGTTATGGTTAGAGTTTAGGGCAATCTCTAAATTTAAGTTTAAGTCGTAGTTGATTATTTTCCCACAAAAGGAAATTAGATCCATTTTTTCTCATGTTCATTATAGCCAACTATGGCTTAGTCTTAAATTTAGACCTTTTCTTGAAACCTAACATCATATCCCTAATCTAACAATAACCCTAACCCTAATCATAAGATTGACTCATACCCTCACCTTAACCCTAGCCTTGACAATAAACCTAATCCTAACCCTTACTTGGAAATTAAACCATCATTTCCTCACTAATGTAACCCTGGCCATAAATTTAACCCTAACACTATTTATCAAAACCATAACCCAAATCCTTTTTATCACAACCCTAAACATAAACATAACTCTAACCCTAAACCCTAAGCCATGATCTTAATTGTAACCCTAAACATAAAAAAAACCCTAACCCTACACCCTAAACCATGATCCTAATTCTAATCTAACCCTAACACTAACCTTAACTTACACCCTAAAATAAAGACAAATGTTACACCTTGAACTATAATCCAAATCTTAAACCTATCCCTAACCCTAATAATAACCTAACCCTTTTTCTCGAAACCTTAACCTTGACCCTAACCCTCACCTTTATCCTATCTTTATAACCCTAACCACAACCAAAACTCTAACCCTAATTACCTAGACCTAAATATTTTTTAATTTATTAATTAGTTGCATTCACTCTAATAACCCTAAACCTATCCCTAAACCTAACCCTAGCCCTATCCCTAGCCCTAATCCTAACCCCAACTCTGAGCCAAATATTAAAACAACCCTTAATCATAACAATAACCCTAAAACTTAATTCTAAATGTAACCCTAATACTATAATCTCTAATTGTAATCCTAAAACCCAACCATAACCAAAACTCTAAATCTAACCCTAATCTAACCTTAATCCTGACATTATTTTTCCTAACCCTAACCCTAAATCTAAACCTAACACTAACCCGAACACTAAATCCTAACCATAATTAAGTACCCAATCATAACCCTAAATTGTAACATGATCCTTTGAGTTGGATACTACATAGAAATTTATGTGTTACAATCGTTGCTTCCATTGTTGGAATTTTTACATTGGGATGCATATATTTTTAAAATCAACAAAATCTTTTATTGTCTTGCCAAAATTAATATTATTAATTGTAATATCAAACTTATAAACATGTATGCAAAATAAGAACATAAATAAGAAATATATGGTAATAGTTTCTTCAAAAAAAAAATGATGTGGACTGCAAGGACTATAAGATATCCACCAAAGAGATCTACATTGAAGATATTGTAGGGAAATTCAGGAAAATACAATTGGTAGATGCAAAGCCAAATAAATGTCAAATTGTGTACTATACTGATTTTAGAATATATACATAATGGATTTGTTGAAAAGGTTGTAGAAACTTTCAAACAAATGCAATTGGTAGATGCAAAGAAAAATTCCACAACCTTCACCAAAATCCTTATTGGTTTCCTTAATATGGGAGATTTGGAATAAGGTATAGACATCCATCAAAGAATAATATGAAAATGATTTTTTTCAAATGCTGTGGTTTTAGATGCCCTTTTAAAATTTATACAAAATGTGGAAGGATAGAAAAAGCTTGTGAACTATTTGACAAGATGTCTCAAAGAATTGTAATCTCTCAATTTATTTTAGTGTCTATTTTTTTATACCCCATGTCCCAAATTGGGTATAAGACAATAGACGCTAAAAAAACTTGATAGATTGTTATGAGGGAAGTAATGAGACTTTTCTAATTAGATTGTATTCCATGATATTACAATTATTCAAAACATTGTGTCAAATAGTTCATGAGCTTTTTCTATCCTCCCACATTTTGCATAGATTTCAAAAGTGCATCTACAACCACAAGATTTGAGAAAATTAATCTTCATATTATGTTTTCCTTATGATTAGTTGACTCTTATACTAAATCTAAGTTTTGTTTATGTTTTGACAAGAGTATATTAATATTTTTTTAATTTTCTATATCAAGATCAAAATTACATGCACATAAAATGAACCATAATTTAGTTACAACACTTGGCCTATTCAAGATAATCAGAGAAGATTAGGGAGAGAAAGGAAGGCACACCAAACTACAAAATAAGGGTAGTTGTGGCTTTGTTAGTTTTCTTTATATACTATACTTGTTTCCTATAGGGATAAAATAATCACAATACAAATGAAATATGGTTGATTATCTACTGAATATTCTTTTGTGTGTGTTGAAATGGAAGATTTCTATGTTTGAAAACAAGGATAGAAAACTGAGAGGGGGGTTGAATCCGTTGTTACAAAATTGAAACTTATTTAACCTTATTAACCTTTAATCTCATATATGATAATTAACAATGAAAGCATGAAACAACAACACATCAAAAACACACATAACACCAAGATTTTTGTGTACAAACCCTATTAGGGGAAAAACAACGGTGGAGGTTAATCCACAATTTATACCATGTTAAAAGTACAAAATAAATGAATAAGGAATGCACATGCATTCAGGAACACTGCCTAGAGCTCACTGCTCAAAGGGAAGGCTCATTGCCTTACATAACATAATCAGATTAAATCCATCTGATGAGGTTGAACTGATAAATTAGCTTCTTCAAAAGCCTGATGACAATTTCAGTTAGGCACATAAATAATCCTTCATACTTTTCTTAAAATTCTTCACACTCTTCTCTACATTCGAATGATATAATTTTTATTCACACATATCTCGCATAAACTTCACATACATTCTCTGTAAATGAATAAAACAATCGCTCTTATATATCCACTTCAAGAATCTACGTTAACAACTTTGTCGGCCAAAAATAAATAATAGATGAATAGAAATTTTTGGCCCAATTCATGAACAAATGTCAATGTGCACCAACCTAAATCAACATCCTCGAAAATGCCAAGCATTCAAAAATTAATCCACAAGGATCTACAACACGCTACCACCATCATGTCAACCAAGAACATGAAAACTCAAACATGCAAAGGAAAAATATTTGATCACGAGCACACTGATCAACATGGATGTACCACAATGATATATCATGAGATCAAGAAACATCAATGAACATCTCAAGAGCATACACAACAATTCAATTCATCAGAGTTACATTCTCTTCTTTCATAAACACCAACTATAACAACAAAATAGCTATAGGAACACAAAAACTCGTAGCTCACTCCAATATTGATGCACACCTCTGAAACTTCCAGAGGATATACTAGAAAGGCTCATCAAAAAACCCTTTAATACACGACTTTAGAATACCAATGTACAAAAATTTCCACCACTTTGATCTCCACAACTTCATAGACTATCTGCAACATATTTATTCTAATTTTATCAATATCCTCGACCTATACAACCTTTAAGACATTAATGCTAATAGTGTTGACATCAATGACAACTAAATATCATGAGCAACACAACCACATTATCCAACAATCTACATCTCTATGAAAATTGGTATATGCTAATAGTCAACTTATTATCTTATTTATAACATTTCCTTAGGTAAAAAATTCAAGGTAGAGGGTAACATGATTCTTTGAATTGGATACTACATAAAAATTTATGTGTTATAGTCATTGCTTCCATTGTTTGCATTTTCACATTAGGATGCATATTTTTACAATCAACACTCTTTTAATGTCTTGCCAAAATTAATATTATTAATAATTTCAAACTTTTATAAACATGTATGGAAAATAAGTAGATAAATAAGAAATATATTGTAATAGTTCAAAAAAGAATAAAAAAATCATGTGGACTATACAAGGATTGTGGTGGGACTTAAAATTTACAAGGATGGAGGCTAGGTTTTTGGGGTTTAAGGTGTGTATTTTCTACCCGTGGGTTATTAACAAGGGAGATCAATGATAATCCTTCCTCGTGAATCTCCAATGATCAGATTAAAGGCCCCTGAGGGTACTATGAGGTCTGTAAAGAGGCGACACGTGGCCCAGTTCTTGAAGTGACAGGGCTAGGTGGGACTTGTTGTTCAGTTGCAACCTCTTGTTTTCTTGGGTTGTGATTGGGCACAGTTCTCCTAGGGCGCTGATGTGGATTTTCAAACAATTTTTGACTCAATCTGAGTCGTCCGACTTGCCATGTTCAATCCGCATTAACGGTTCAATTTTTGTTGGGTTCCTATTCATCCGCGTTGGGAGTTCTTGCTCTCTACAAATTGTTCTCATTAATGGTGTGGGTTTTTTTAGTGGATCCTCACCTAATTTTCATGCGTGCAGATAGTGTTCTCCTAATAAATGCAATGATAGGTTATACACCATTCCTTTGCAAGCCAGGAATAATTTGTGGTGGCTACATCAGCCACTAAAATGCTCGAATGTTTGTGTTGCATTCGAGCAATTAATATTCTTGCACCAATTAACTCTATAAATGCTCATTGTGTTATCTGGCATTATCATCGCATTTTGAGTTGTCTTGTTTGTAGGTTGTCGAGTCTCTCCTGTATTTTGTGAGGTGTTCTTGGCAATGGACCATTTGGCTGTGCGTAGACGTACCAAACTCGGGGTGAGAAATTTGCAGCCTGACGGGGTACAACCTATCCTCAGCAAGCCCTAGGTTGTCCATGATGCTTATAAAGGGTCGAGGAGCTCCAAGTCCCCACTAGTGTTGTCTTCTGGTTTTGATGGTGATGGGTTTGAAACTAACTTGAACTACCTACATTACATGGCATCCATGACCGAGATGTTGAGGGTCAATGAAGAGGACCTCACAGTTGCCCCAATAACTGTGATGGTGCCATGCCATGCTACCAAATCATGTGTTAAAGTGGATAAAAGGAATTTGATCTTGCTTCTTACTGAAGTGAGGACTAGGAGTAGTCACCTCTACTGGGGTCATGTGTCTTGCAAGTAGTTGCAGTTGTTGGGTGTGTTACTTTCTGGTGGTGTGTTGATGTGGACATACAGATGCCTACCATGCTCTTTTTTCTTTAGCTCTGGTTGGTTACAATGGTATAAATTTTTTGATTCCTCAAACTGATTATGGTTTTTTCTAATGATGAGGAATGTGAATTTGAATTTCATTCTAAATGAAGTTCAATTTTGGAATGAACTATGTAGCCTATTGCTTTTTTGCTCTCCTGTCCTATAAAGGATATTTGATGGCTTATTGTTAAGGGTTGTTTTTTATTTGGGTCTAAAGGCTTAGAATAGGTACAATTAGTGGTAATGCAGGATTTTGAAGGTATTATGTAGGAAATCATGCTAGGTTGGGAATAGTATGAAATAAGTATACTATGCTTTTATAATTACTGATATCGAAAGAAATCTAAAAAAATTAAGATATTTTGCTCTCCTGTGTATGGGCCATGGATTATGAATGGATTTATCAAGGGTTTGTTAATTCAATTTCAATGGTGTAGTTGAAAGTGTAATTTTTTCTCTTGCTTTAACTTAATTATTTAATCAAATGCTTGAACACAAATTCCATGTTTATGGTTATATGCTCAGGATTCACTAAGGAGTATTATTTTAATATACTAAAAAATCTCATGGTAGCAAAGCACTATGGTGATAAGTTAATTTTCATTTGAATTAAGTTTTATAGGACTCCCACCCAATGGATGAGGCACTGGATAGTATTGGTAAATTCCTTTTAGGTATAGGACTGTGACTCTAAGCACGGTGATTCAATACTCAAACATTTTAACAAATATCAACTACTATCTCTTTTTGGGATATAGATCTTATGATAATTTTCAGTCTCCTTGCTTTGGGATATCTCTTATTATACCTTGGTTTTGCCACAACCAGGGTAATGACTGTCTTTTAGTGTTAGTGGGGACTACATCTGTAAGAAGAAGTGTTCTTACCAATCATAAAAAATTATTATGAACACACTTGGGTTTACCCACCTTGGTTTCATAGAGCGAAAAGTGTAGGAGATGTCATTCTTTGACTGAATCTTGTTAGTTGGTCACTAGCCTTTGTAGTTCTTTATAACAGAGGTTAGCTACCTCTTAGAGAATTTAAAATCCTATGTGGGAAAAAAAACCAACAAATTCTAAGATATACACAAAATGGATCTACATTGAAACTTCGATAGGAAAATTCAAGCAAATACAATTGGTAGATGAAAAACCTAATAAATGTGAAATTGTGGACTATAATGATTGTAGAATATACATAATGGATTTTTTTAAAAGGTTTTAGAAACTTTCAATCAAATGCAATTAGTAGATTCATAGACAAATTTCACAACCTTCACCAAAATCCTAGTCGATTTCCTTAATATGCGAGATTTGGAACAAGGTATGGACATCCATTAAAGCATAATATGAAGATGAATTTTCTCAAATGTTGTGGTTGTAGACTCCATTTTAAATTCTATGTAAAATGTGGGAGGATAGACAAATATTGCGAACTATTTGACAAAATATCTCAAAGAATTGTAATCTAATGGAATACACTCTAATAAGAAAAGTTGAATCACTACCCTCATAAAAATCTCTCAAATTTTTTTAGTTTCTATTGTGTTACTCAATTTGAAACTTAATTGTGATACATGAAGTTCATTGTCAAATTGTCATTTGTGTGTCAAGTTTGTCAAAATCCAAAATTATCAATTATTAATAAAATCATGGATCATGTAATATTGGGATGGGTGACCTCCTAGGAAGGCCTAGTGCTTCATCACTTTGAGAATCATTTAGATGCAATGAGTGCTAAGTGGATCATTCATTATCATGAGACATGGGTTCTTGTGAAACACTACTCATGAAACATGGGTCAATGAGTTTGACTTGTAAAACTACATAATTGAATCATGATAACAATATCAAAATTTGACACAATGTGAAAAATACTTCCTACTTGTCAATAGATCATGTTGTCAAAATCTAGAATTTAAGATTATGAACTCTTTGTAATTACTCAATAGATCATGTTGTCAATTGAACTTGTTGGCGTTTTTTTACTGCAACCCACAGGTGTTTCCTAGAAGCCCCTATGAACTTGCCACATTCAATAATAAAAGACTACGCATAGTATGGCCAACATAACGAGAATAGAAATAAGGCTAATTCTCCTACACTTCGAACTCTGTAAAATCTAGGAGGGTATTAACTAAGATGTGCTCTTAACATACAACATTTAAACAATTCATCTGCACATAGCTAAGCAACAGATAGATCCCCAATAAATGTTAAAGGATGAAATACTTCAAGAAATTGGCCATTCCTTAAAAAGACTCATGTCCATTAAACAGAGAATCGCAAACTTCACATAAAGTAGATTGATAGGAAATGTTTGAGTGAAATATCTAGATGCCATAACACAAAAAATATGAGAGTAAAATGTAATCAGAATTCCAGTGCCATATCCCAATACACGGAGTCAAAAGAGAAAACTAAACTACAGGGTAAATTTCATTTTGAACACTTATGATCTATTATGAATTGCATTACAACCCATATATCTATACCTAAGTTTATTACTCCTTTATGAATCCTATTTGATATATTGCATGAATTTGCTAGTTAACTGAAGCATTTAACCAATCCTTTGAAATAGAGTTGTAGTTAAACACAATTCACAGTAAAGAACAAATGAAAATTAATGAAAATTAATGAAAATAATCTTTGATCGATATTTTATTAATAATCCATGTTACAACATAACACAATAGGAGAGAAAATAAACTCCAAATATTCATGATTTTGATACAAACATGCTAAAAAAACTCATGATTAACAAAGTTTTCCAATTTGACTCAAAATATTTTAAAACATGGACTTACAATTCATACTCTCTATATTACTGGACTCTTATTTCTCATATTTTAGATATTTCAACTCACCACTCTCTCGACCTAGAATTCCCTTTTATAAAACAAGGGAGCCAACAAGATTTAGGTTGGAGAGTACACATGTCCATTTGTAATTGGACCTCTAACTCCTGATTCAATTACAATTCTATTATGCAAGTGGAGAGCATAAGACAAAGATCATCATTAGTTGATAAGGAGGAAATAAAACATCACTCCAAAGGCCACTCCCCATACATCAAAGGCATGCTTAGCCATTATAGTATTAACTCCACCTCAGCACCCTATACTTGGAGTCAAAAGGAGAATGAAATTTTAGAATATAATTTCTAAGGCCAGACTTGTATTATACATGACCAAGCTGGAATTCACGACTATAACACTCATAATTCTAGTTCATCAGTGAACACCTTTTTCCATAATTCAAAATTCTCCTTGGAAGGCCACTTGAAACCCACAACCTAATCAACCTTGTTTTGATAGGGAGCATACTTTACCACTATCAATGTGGCCTTTTTATCAAAGTTCTCTAGGAAACATATAAAAAAAAGACAAATTTTTCAATGTATTCTCTAGCATGAGGATGTCATAATTTTTGCGTATCTCATGTGTTTGAGATGTCATTATATTGTTCATTTTCTCCTTCCAAACCTATAGGGGTTTGACTTCATCCTGACTATGTAAAATATGAGGCAATGTGGTCATGTCCTTTCCATCATACACATCTTTCAGCAATTTAATCTTTGATTCCATTGGCGCGGTGAATCCCTGAAACTTCTCCTCAATAATTCCCTTGACCAATTGATATGTTGCAATAATAGTAGGATATTTATCACCATGTTGTTTTTCCCCTACTATCATGAATTTCAACTTCTCCATTCTGTGGCTCCATTTTTTTAGCAATGGGATGGCCAATTCTTTATCCCTTGGAAACATTGTTAGTGGTTGCAAAATTAGAACATAATTTGCATGAACATTGTTTAGCTTACTCTAGACCCTTCTATTTAAATGTTTCAAAATAGTTTCCACTATCACTGCATTGCTTCTCCTTGCTACATCCCAGATTTGCTTTACCATATCCTTATATTCTTTAAACTGATGAATCAGTTTCTCCCTATAAATTCCCCCTCCAGGGTTAGTAGCCCTCTCAATAGAGATAGGCACTTTCCCATATTAAATGGAACAATAGCCAACGATTGTGCTTGTACAGGAGGTTGAGACTGCTCTACTGGTGGGTCAGGAACAATGTGGCTAGAACTAGCTTATTTTTGAGATCTCATGGTATCCATTTGTCGCCTCAATAAATCCAATTCAGTTTCTAACTCTACTACCTTTTGTTGACTCTTATTATATTCAATAATAATTTCATTATATTGGCCTCTCAGAGTATCTCAATCCATGGTCAAATCTTCAACAGTTACTCTAGTGAATTTGGCAACATTCATGACCATATCAGAAGCTTCCAATATTGGGGTGTCAACAACTCTCCTCACAACCAACATACCACTAAAGTCAAAAGGTTCTGCAACAATTTTCTTTTTAGAGCCAGTGGATAGGGACCAGATTGCTAATGCATCCCATTCCTCACTAAAGGCTGATCCCTTGAGTGCCAATGTAGCCTGCTCTTCAATAGAAAGAAGTGGCTTATTATCCCTTCTTATTGTGTCAAACACCACAACATCAATGATATCCCATTCACGGAGTAGCAATACTCCACTTTTTGTACCAATTCTCGGTCCTACTCTGGTGTTATTGCTTTGAACTTGTCTCTCATCTGTTCCATGACCTTAGCTTGAATTACCTTCTCTAGGAGCTCTGGATGCAGACTTCTCTCATGTGTCACCTTCTCAGCATATAATGCAGTATGTGCTCTCCACAAAAAATCCTTAAAATCACCAGTTTGAATAAAAGAGTCATCCATCATGAACTCTTTGCAAGCTTCTATTCTCAAGTCATCATTTCTTGTTATTCCTTTGATTTCATCTTTTCCTAACCTCAAAGAAACTGTACCTGAAACTATTGCAATGTCAATTGGGTCTAATGGCATCTCAGGATGCATTTCATCCGGAGTGACAATAATGTCATCACCCTCATCACCATCACAATCAAAAACATCTACTCTTTCAACCGTCTGCTTCTTTGGTGATGGTGGGCAAGCCTATTATGAGAAACTTGGAGGAGAATCCAAATCAACAACATTTGGTATTGACTGCCTTAGAGAAGATGGTGCAATATTCTTAGCAACATCTTCAGCCCTACTTCCCTTTCTTGTAGAAAAAACCCTTATCTTCTTTTGGGGCTGATAAGTAGGCCTCTCCTCTTCCTTTACCTCAGGGTACTCCTCCATGGTTTGTGATTTTCCCCTTTCTTCCACAACCCTTTCATCTTTCAAAACCCCAACCAAGCTCTCCAAATTATCAATAGCATACATTTCCCTACTAAAATAATCTTTACGATTAGGTATGGGATTGAAACCAAGTATTTTCTCTTGCTTAATTTTTACCATTTTAGAGTAGGCAATGTATAGTGCCTTTCTCTCATCTTGTAATTCCAAATCAAAAATATTCCTGATGATGTCTTAAGGAAAGTAGAAGTTGTGGAAAAAATCTCTTGTCCAATGTTTTTCCTTCATTTGAGAGATAAAAACCTCAGGATCATGATTCCTGGGGCACATAGTCTTTAGCCTATAAGGCCCAAGTAATTTATGCAACTCCTTCCATCCTCCGTTTTCCATAAAGAAATAGACAAATGTTGTATATTCAGGGAAGAAATAACCTTTCTTTTGTTCAGCTGGCAAGTGTAGTTCCTGAGCGCTCCCCAATTGCCTCATGATCTCCAAAAATACAATTCTAAGGGGCACCTCCCTTGGCAAAACCTTTGGATTGACATTAGTGCCAAAAACCCTGAAAAATTGTGCATTATGTTCAATTCAGGCCTTCTCTCCATCGGCCTCAAGAAGTCATGAATTTATTTTGGGATCCTTGGGGGGTCACAAACGAGAGCCTCCCTTAATTTAGATCCAAATACATTATTGAAAGTTACATAATCAAACTTATGATCATGCATGTCAAGAATCCTAGTCCAATATTGGAAAGGCATTTCAATGTTTCCTTCCTTCTTATTTAATTCCAGATCTTTTCCAAACATAACCTAACCCCTATACAGAAACATGTGGATTAAAAAAGAATACCATCTGAATCCAACCCAATTCTTCCCCTCCTCTAGGGCTACTAGACCCGTGTGCATATTCTCTTCCAAATAAGTGGAAAATTCATATATTACATTAAAACTTGGGTGCTGGAGATTTACTGCCATATACATAATATCGATAGGCAAGGTTTTCTTTAAGATCACTCCCAAAACTTGACATAAATCATAAACAGTCTTCTTAAAATAACTAGAGAAATAGTCCACTGGAAAAGGTTCATGCTCATTCCTCCCAATTACTACCTTCTTCTAATTTTTTCCTCTTCTTGAGACTTCCAAATGAGGTATTAAAAAGGATGTTCTAAATAAACCCTTAGTATTTCTATATTCTTGTCTAAAAACCTCCAAGTTGATAGGAACCATATCCTGACTCCATTCGTGCAATTTGAAAATCTTTGCAATTTCTTCTTTGGTTATCTTAATAATCTGCACACCAACATGTGTTATGACAATTCAGGCCATAGGGTCATATCTAGTAGTAATATCCTTTAAAAGATCTACATCCATATAAACATTAGGAACCACCAATTTACCTAGGTCTAACTTCTAGGGGCTACACAAAGGAACCAACAAATTCCTATTCCCAAACTAATTGGAGAACAACTACCACTTGGTGTATGGTAACTCGATATCTTGAATTCGACATTGCTTGTTTGTCAATCCTTCCAAGATTTGAGGCCCTTAGAATAAAACCTTTCCCTCCCGCTTCGTGATAGTAGAGGGTTGTAACAAATCAATAATATCTTGGGATAAAGACCTGGTAGTGGTTTCAAAAAAAAAACTTTGGGCCTTGGGTGCCATTTATACTAGACTAATGATAATTCGAACTAGGGTTTGTTTGTTTTCAGATAGAAAATAATTACAATTTTCTCCTTTAGCCTTAATAGAAAATTCTTCAGTATTCAAAAATACCTAGAAATTATCTAGACAAGCTCTAAAAGTGAATCTATTCAATCAATTCTTCAAGAACAAAAATAGGAGACAATCACAAATTACCCAGCAAGAAACCATAAAATCTTCTGAATTTACAAGAAATGGCATATGTGTTACTTGTGGTTTCAATAACAAAACATCCAGGGTAGCGAAATTGAGAAATCGTAACCACAACTTGCTTCACTCGATAACAAGCAATTCTTCATCAATATAGAGATACAACATGAAAATAGTAATTCACAAATTTTAGCATTTAATTATGCAGGCAGAGTCGAACTCAATCATTACTTTTCACTCACGTGAGATAAAATGGCTATAGTACAATACCAATTTATTTTTAAATATGAGTTGTTGATCAATCACAATGTTGGCCAAGAGAATGACTCAGATTTAGTCAAAATAGTTTGAAAATGCCACGTTCTCCCTCCAGTCACCAAATGGACCGGATAATCACCTATGAAGCACCACATCAGTGTGGAAATGGGCCCCACCTTTGTTATCAGCGCACAACATTAGAGTCCACGTGTCACAAAATTTCACACCTCGCAGCATTATTGAAACTGCAGTTTTAATTACGTGAGGTCAGCGAGGAATGACCACGATGCGTCGATATGGAAATAACTCTTGGCATCAGCCTTCATCATCGATCAATGAGAAAAATTGGTCCCCACCATCAAATGTGATAGATGGTAGCATCTCGCATGTCTCACACCATATTTGTGACGTTAGCAAAAACCTTGCGAGGTCTGCGAGCAATAGTCAAGATTGAAATCACTTCATCTAACGGTCGTGCAATCTGCACATGCAAAAACATTATTCATAAAGAAAGGGACCGACTAGGTGGACGGGGAAATGACCCTCAAGGTCAAAAATATTATTTAGAGGTTTAATCTAAAATAATTCAATAGCCTGACACTATTAAAATATAATGTAGTCATGACGCGAAAAGATAGAAAGGATCGGTAAACGGGGCTGGTAAAGTCATGACCAAAAAGGGATAAAAGACCACTTAAGTGACCGACCACCTTCAATAACAAGTCAATGCCAAAAAATAAAACCCCTGACCCAACCACTCAAAGTCGAGGAAAAAAATACCTACAAGGGGAAAATATTTTAAAATCTCCCCCAAAACCTTAACTCAAATTTTAGCTTAACCCTAACCCTAAAGTAAACCTTAACCGTAAATTAACCTTAACCTTAGTTAAACTCTACCCTTAATTGAACCCTAACCCTAATCTTAATAATAACCATAAGTCTTTTGGTAGATTTAACAGTAACCATAATTGATCCTTATACCTAACGCTAATTTAGCCTTAATCATAATCTTAATTGTACCCTAACCCTAATCTGAATTCAATTTTGGCCCCAATTGAAACACCAACCCTAACTTGAACCATAATTGTAACCCTAATTGTAACACTACCCATAACCTTAATTTTAACCATATTTTTTAACCTTAATTCCAACCATAATTTTCTTATGACTCTGACATAACCCTAACCTTGATTATAAACATAACTCTATCCCTAACACTAATTGTGGTTATAACTATAATTGTAACTCTACTTTTTACCCTATTTCTAATCCCAACCTTAACCTTCACCATAACCCTAACCCTAAACCATAATTTTAATATTTTTTTAATTATAATACTAATAAGTAGGTTTAAAATTATAGTATTAACAATGATTATTATAAAATTAAGGTTCTAAATCATTATTTCAATAATATCTCTAAAATTAATAATTATAATAGTAACTTTATATATAATCATGAAATTAAAATATTTTATTTTCGATTTTCTTGAATATTTATTAAGGTTAGGGTTATAATTAATAATTTTAGGGATATAATTCAAATAATTAATTTTAGGGTTATAACCTTTATTTTATAATATTATGATATTATTCTTTTATTATAATTTAAAAATCATTAGAATTAAGATTAGGTTTAGGGTTTGGATGAATGTTAAGATTGAAATTCAAATTAAAGTAAGAAGTAGAGTGAGAATTATACACATAGATAAGAAAATTTCTAATAAGAAAAAAGTTTAATTAAAAATCAAGGAAGAAAAAAAATGAACCCAAATTTAGATAAAAACAGATCTAATCAAATTATACTATAACTTTAATCCTATTAAATAATTAGTAATAAAATAAAAAATTATTTTACAAGATTAAATTTCAATATTAGTTAAATTTGTGTTGTAATTCATTGTATTCATTGTCACATCTACCTATGTATGGTAGCACATGAGATTTTTATAAAATGGTTAATATTTTCTTTAATAAAGTGCTTACAACATGTACTATGCATTGGTTATGGTTTGTGTCAAGGTAACTATTTAGTTTAAAGAATTTTTTTTTGCTCTTCAAAATTTGTATACTTGTTATATTTTTCATTTTATTCATTTCTTTACTTGTTTATATGATCATACAATATTTTTAATGGAGATTTTTTTAAAATTAATTTCAAAATTTTCAAGATAATAATTATTAAAATATTCATAAAATATACAATCTTTTAACATTTTCTTTCAATTGTTGTTTTGTTTTTTACTCTAATATTGATATTTATAAGGTTTTTTTCTTTTGATAAAATATAAAAAATAGAATAAATGATCATTTTGAACATTTACTCTTAAATTATTATTATTTTAATCTCACAATACAAATATCATTAAAGTATTAACAAAATATACAATCTAAACTATTATTTTTCAATTACCTATAAAGTATACAACTTAAACATTTAAAAAAATAATTAGATATAAACCAAAAGATTCATAAATGTTTGAAAATAAAATTTCATGCAACTTTGATATTAGTATTTTGTGTGTTGTGACTTGTAATTAATTTATTTGGTTATTTTGAATCTTTTTAGTTTTTGGACATCATCATAATTAGTAAATTTAAAACATATCAACTTCAAATATTTTATATTTTTTAAATTAGAATTTAGTTTAATTTTATAATATAAAAAAGTTTGTATGTAAAAATGAAAAAGAACATAAAATATAAAGAATACTTCTAAATTTAAATTTTAGTCTTTGATTGTTCTGATTGTTGAATTATTTAAAAAGTAACATGTACTTCTATTTAATATTTAATTCATTTATATTACATAATCATTATTATTTAATTAATTATGAATTTAATAATTAAATAATAAATATTCTATGAATTTTAGAAAATAGAATTTGGTTTAATTTTAAAATAAAATTTAAGTTTTTGCAAATATTTTGTTGATTTGATTATTTATTTGCTTTAATCAAGGTTTAGTTAGAGTTAGGTTTATGATTCAATTAGGGTTAGGGTTTATTTAGATTAAGGTTCAAATAGGCTTCAATTAGGATATAATTAGGTTTATGATTACTGTTTAATTAGGGTTAATGTTAAGTTAGGATTAAAATTATTAATCCAAAATAAAACTTGGAGCTAAGGTTAGGGCTATGGTAAGTGGTAGGGTTAGGCTTAAGTTAGGGTTCAATAAAGGGTATAATAATATTGGCTAGTTTTTAAGTCATGACCATGCTAGATGCCAATTTGGTTTAAAAGACCCCTTTTTGAAGCCCACAAGATATTTATTTTTATATACCTTATATATTGTTTAGAACTTTTATCATTGTGTTTGACCTCATGAGAATGCTTAAGAGTAAAGCACACCTTGTGAATCCACCTACACCTAGAGAACCATTCAATCTCTCAAAATTTAACTGTTATTCTAGAATGATTATCAAATTGGATTTGTCTAAAGCCTTTGATAAGTTGACTTGGAAACTTCTTTACTACATATACCTCTTGTCAACTTCAACCAGGGGAGTACTAATTTTATAATGAATTTTCTTCTTTTTCAATTCGATTAATCATCCCCCATAGGGTCTTCTTCACCAAGTAGGGGATTAAGTTAAACGGACCCATTATCATGTATTTTTTCCATCAAAATGGAAAAGGCCCTTAGTAAAAAACTTATACTAGCTAGTATGTTACAAAAATTTACATGTTTGACAATCCTAGCAGCACAAGCTAGTACATACAATTTGCAAATGTTATCTAACTTACAAGAAAGATGAGTTTTGGGGGGAGATGCAAATAAAGATGACTTTTCAATTTGTTTCAATGCCCAATGTGGAGTATCCAAAATTTATTGTTAATTCTAAATATGATATTGACATATATCATTGAACTAAAATTGATACTATTAATGTTTTGATTCATTGGCAATAATTATTGGATCTGTGTAAAAAAAATTCACATCTTAATATAAAATTCTTATTTTAATATTATTCTAATTTTTGTTATTATTTTTTTCTTAATATTCTTCCCTTGAATCATCCTCCGCATTATTTTTATTTATTTATTTACTTATTTTCTTTTATTACTCTTTTGTTGTATTATGCTTACTACTTTTTGTCTAATCTTTCTCTTAATATTATCCTATGTATCTTGTTTTTTCATATCTTTTTTATTGGTTGTGCAATTGTGTGATGTGAAACATAGATTTTTAATCTAAACTTGGATATATCATATCTTTAAATGTTAAAAGTAATTTTCTTAAATGAATTTATTTGGAATATAATTTTGAATTTATTAATAAGGTTTTAATAATTTATAATTTTTTATTAAGAATTAATTTTAGATAAATTTAAAAATAAAAAATCATTTCAAAATTATGAATCTTATTCATATAATTAATATTAAATTTAATATTATAACATGTTAAATCTAATATTGAAAAATAACATAATATTAATTTTAATTTGAAAAATCTATATATTCAAAATATGGTTTATTTCATTGCTTTTGAAGTTGAAAAGTTGTATTAGATTATAATTTGTTATTTGCTTAACAACAACAACAAAATATGAGAATAAAAAAATTCCAAAATATTTGTAGAGGATATAAGAAAGAAAAAAGTACATTGCTCATTCCTTATAATTTTGGAAAGTAAAATGGGAATTTAGAAATTTTTGATCTAATATTTTTTTAATTATTATAACTTTCCTATTTTTAATGCATATGGGTGGGATGAGTGCTAAAATTTGATTGCTCAGACTTTATTATTTTCCAAAAAATTTACTTAAAAATCACTATAATCTAATTAAATCAAATCCTAGAGTGCATATTGTAGATGCTAAATCTGCATTTGCTCAAAAACATCAACAAACATTAGTATTGTTAGTTAAATCAAACAAACCAAATAGAGCATCTCTATGAAATATTTGATCATGCCTAAGATAACAAGATAATTAGAACAAAAACAACTGAGTAAAAGCATAAGCAAGATCAAAATTTATTCCATAGTGGGAGTGGTGCCTCTTGAAATGTGGAAAGAAAGCCCTTTCCCACCCCCTTGATAAGCAAAATTGCCAAAATGAAAGATGATGATAGTCATGTTGTGATGAAGAGCAAGATTATTTCTCACATGTAGAGAATAACCTTGCATCAAAATGTGTGATGTCCAATTGTGTTGTTGTGCCTTGGTTTTATAGATTCAAGGTTGAAAGATTGAGTGATTTTGGATGAATGTGGGATCATTCATAAGCCAATGACAAGATGACACTTGTCAAGGTATGACAAGGTGAGGAATGTGCAAGTCTTGGCTAATGTACCAATTTCAAATTTGAATTTTGGATGAAATGACATGTTTAGGGGGGATGAAAGGTGCATTAAATGTCAAGTTGACTTATGCAAGAGACATGTAAGAGCATTTAATGCTTTATTGGAAGGGACAAGTCCTCTGGAGGGAATATTCAAATTGGAAGAATATTCCATCTTGATGCCCTTTTGAAAGTAATTAGAAGAATTAATAAATCAAATAAATGATTTATTGGTGCAAGTGGGAGGGTTAGTTGAGAGTTTGGATTTGACTCAAGTTGAGTCAAAAGTTGGAGAATAGGTGATCATGATTAGAGGTTAATTAATTTAGATTAATTAACTTGGAGGATTTTAGGAGTTTGACATTTGATTTAAATCAGTTTGATTTATTGAATCAAATAAGAAGAACTTTAGGATTTAATTAAATATGATGAACCTTAAGGAATTAATCAATAAATTGTTTTGACTGATTAATAGCAGAATTGAATGTTAGTTAGAGCGAGATGCATGATGTTAGTTTTATGTGTCTACATTTTTCCCCTCTTTGAAGCAATGTACTTGTTGCATTGGTTCAAAGGATGATGTTGCCGACATCGAAATTAAAAAATTTCTGATTTTTTCAGATGCCCCAGCGAAAATAAGTATGTTACTACCTTGCCCCCTCGAGAGATCGAGTGAAAAGATTGAGGTGGATCTCGTGACAAAGAGGTTCCAAAATGAATATATGGATGGTTAGACTATATGATAATGATGATGAAAATGAGATGTTTGGAAGATGCTTAAAATAAAAAATTTATATTCTCCTAAACAACTTAAATGATTATGAAAATGAGATGAATGCGATGGATGATGTTGTCCTAATATGATGTGATTATGCAAGATGTGGGATGGATGGAAGATGAATGTATTGTTAGCATGAAAGAGGATAGAAGAATGGGAGGGATCAACTTTTGAATCTAAGAAGATGCAGAAAGTTCAACAAGCCAAATTTATTAGCTATGATGATGATTGATGATGATGTATTGCTTATCCAGGGATGGGAGAGATAAAGAGCCTAACTTTCCTTATGTTTGATAACACAGGTAGGTGCGATGCATCAAGGTATTAAGAACTAGGATGGTGTGGAACCTAATGTGATGGAATTTGACTCATCAAATAGATAGGAGTACTCTTGTTCACACTTGACAAACATAGCCTTATTCAGAATGCAGTTCAGATATTCCAGACATCTCGGGTGAAGACATAAAAAGGCAAGCCTTCTTATGTGGTCAATAAGATACCTAAAACATCCTTCCTATAAACAAAACAAAGTATGCATGACGAAGTTATTTTACAAGAATATCCAAAAAGATAATGATCATTGCCCCATTCCTTTCTCAATAAACCTGTTTTGTTTAGGCATCCTTGAGAGGTCCTTGGAATAGTGGAAAATAAGATAAGTCAAAAAGACCAAGATAAATTAAACAAACAAGCTAATGTTCTTCGTACCGCTAGCCAAGGCTAAACTACAGTGGGATACCTGATGCTTATATCCATCAAGGGAAAGCTTCATCGTAGGACATGTAGTGATAAGGGGTTCTAATGGGACTGACTTGGGTGATAAGCTATTGATACTCTGAGTTGATAAACTTGCTGACTGATTGATCTAGGCTTTCAAGAATCTAACGATTAGAGTGTTCACTTTAGAACCTGCTAAACTTGTTTCTAAATGACTCACCAAAGGGTGAAGGCAACGATTGACTTTATTATGAGTGAGATGGTCATAGGTGAAAGCGAGATGAAATGGATGCACCATTTTGTTTTTTTCAAATTTTTTGAGGGTGTTTTTGGAATTTTCACATTTTTTAATGTTTTTGGTATTTTCAAGATCTATGATGAATAGACTAACTTAAAGACCTATCCTAGGGGTCTCAGGAGCTGATCCATAGATTAGCCTTGCCTACGTTATACACGCAGAGACCATGTAGCTTGACTGACGACAAACTTGACATAGTGAAAAGATCGATCGGCAAATGGATTGCCAATGTGACGGACGCCTAAGGACTGACCTTAACTATCTTGGGGGATGATCAAAGATCGACCTTGCCTACGCTCAAGCTCAGAGATGACGTAGTTCGGATAAGTTGAAAGATGGACAAGACTAAATGATGAATTTTTTTGAAGATTTTCTCAAATTTTGACTTCTTTTTAGATTTTTGATGATTTGGATGTTTTTTTATTTTTTGAGTGTTTTTGAATGTTTTTGAATTTTTGCATGATTTTGACAATTTGGATATGATATGTGATGATATCAGTACTTTTTTTTGGGATTTTGTTGAAAACCAAGCTTAATGTTGATCAATCGGATTGATGAATTGATAGTTTGACTAAGTGTGTTAAGTCAAACAAAAGTGATAATGCACTGGTAAATTCCAGGAAGTTGTGTTATCCCAAAGTAAACTCATACAAAAAGGATAATTTGGCTAGGTGTGTTAAGCCAAACAAGGTGATTTTTGATTTGATAATTTGGCTAAGTGTGTTAAGCCAAACAAAGTGATAATTGATTCGATTTGATTGATCAAGATTGATGAGGCTTGATTCAGAATAAAATTGTTTTGATGATTTGATGTGACATTGACGTGCACATTAGACGTGACTAATATTGATTATTGGATTGATGTTCAAAAAAATATAGTGCATGATAAGGAATGTCTTCTTGTCAAAATATGCCATGGGCTAGTGATTTGGACTTTTTGGTTTACAAATGCCTTAACCAATTTGATTTCACGTTTTCCAATGCTCGGATCACCACATAAGTGTGAAGATATAGATCAAGATTTTTTCTGAAGCAAGATGCAAATATTTGCCCCCAGTGTCTACCAATGTTTGGAATGCCATGGGTGGATTTTTGGATAAATGGATATGGATTATCTTGCGATAAGATAAGGGTGTTCAAATAGAGGAATGCTCATTCAGATGGTGCTTCAAGGCTCAGATAGTGTTGGATAGGATGGGATCGATGAAAATGACCCATGTCAAGATGTTTACCATAAACAAGTGTAAAGTGTTTACCAAACCTTCATCAAGATCAAGATAAGGTAGATAGATGGCCATGGGTTGGATAAACGGTTAATGGATGAACGGATGATATGGCTGAAATGTTGGCTTTATTATGGATGTGATAAGATGCTTTCTCCTAAATTGGTGCATGTAGATGCTCGATTCTACACATGATGCATGTTTTCCAGGTTTTCATCATGGTACCTATCCAAAGCGCCACTGAAGCGATTTTCACTAGAGGACGATTTTTTTCTTTACTATTTTCAATCATTTTTTTGATTTTTTTTGGATTTTTTTGTATTTTTTGATTTTTTTGTTGTGGTTAAGATGCCTATTTGCAAGGTTTTCATCAAGGTGACCATTTTTTTAGGACATTTTTCTGATTTTTTTTGGATTTTTTGTATTTTTTGATATTTTTGTTGTCGCTAAGACGCCTATTTGCTAGGTTTTCATCAAGGTGACCATTTTTTTAGGACATTTTTTCTGATTTTTTTGTATTTTCTAAGAGATTTTAAGTTGATGTTGAACTACCTGGTGGTGCTGATGCTGATGCTTCTGTCATAACATGCCATCGATATCCTGCTTGAAAAAGTTGCTTTGCCAAGACACGTGCACTTGAATGCAACTTTTCAGATCCCTGATCTATTTTGTTGATACCAGAGTTAACTTTGTCTTTGTGTGCACATCACGATAGAGTTCCTTTTGAATCCTTATGATGAAGGGTCATTGCCAACATATGGTGAATGAAAGAATTGGATATCATGTATGGAGGCATGGATGGAGTGTGTTTAGGAGTAAAAGATGGATTGGTTGACAATTTGGAACCTTTGACTCTCCAAACTTGGGCAGATGAGCAATGATGGGTGGATACGGAAGTGTGTATGTAATTAGGACACACGTCTTGATACACTTTGTATGTCGCTTGAGAAGCCTGTTTTTGATTTTGTGGACATCTTTGATGGATATTTTAACCTTTTTTATTTTTCCCCGTAGTTTCTTTGACTAATGGAGTTTGATACGGATAGTATTTCTTTGTAATCTTTGGTATCCATATGTATTTGATTTTTCCTTCATGCTTCAGTACTTTATTCTTCGTTCTTTGATTTAAATCTTTCTTTTGTTGTTGGTCCCAATTCGTGGATGGGGTGATGGGTGGATGGAGATTCGTGACATGTCTAGTTGTAGTATTGGCATTGATTACATCATAGGGATTCTTCGTTCTCCCTATGTTGATGTTTTCTCGAGACGAAGTTGCCCCCAGTTTTGTTGAAATATTACTGATATGTTTATATTCCTTATTTGTCGAATAACCAAGTCCTTGATGCTTAGGATTTCCAACAATCTGAACTAGTTCTAGGATACCTTGTTCATGTAGGCATAATCCTTTGCCTTGATAATTCATCTGTTGAAACATTTTATTTGCAAAAATATATGATTTACCTTAGAAACAAGGTGTTAATTGTTCTCTTCTTTACCGTAGATCTTCAAAGGTGCTAACTTCTTCATTGATAAGATAGATTTCTCTAAGAAAGGTAAGTGATCCAACTTTATAAGTGATAGGATCCTCCATATGTGGGATGAATGCCTAATTGGTATCTTTAGTTTGATCTTGTGAGATATAAGATTGTAGTGCTTCTTCAAGAAGTGTTGATGCTTCACTGTCCACACAAAAGTCTTCCTCATGAATCACTTCACAAGATGTTTCTGATTCATGACTTATGTAGAAGCCTTCTTCATGACCCATTTCTGATATGTCTCCATAGGATGTTTCTAGTTTACGAATTTTGTATAAACCTTCTGATATGTCTCCACATGATGTGGCTGATTCACAACTTCTATAGAATCCTTCTTCATGACCCATTTCTCATATGTTTCTGCAAGATTTTTCTATACTTTGATCATGTGTACAAATTTTAAGAGTAGGAGACTCTTGTTTTGAATGAAGATCATTTGCGTGTCCATCCAATGAAAGCATCCCATGGGTAGATGGAGGAATATTTTCTATATGGATATGATCATCATTTGCGACATCTTGTATAGATAGAAGAGTGCCCATTAGATCATTATAGTATCTTGGAGATATGAATTCTCGATCTTGAGTGATTTTAGAACTATTTTCAACATGCTTTGGATCAAGTTCTTGACATGGGTCAATTTCAAAGGATGGATTGCTTATAGTGGGTTCTTGGACATCGTCATTGGGAAGTGGCTCAATATTATCTTGAGCTTTGAGTGGATCTGGATCAAATGTTGAGCTAGGGATTCCTTCAATATATATAACCATGAGGTCAAAGGATGTCAATATGTCTTGGGAAGGAGCATTGCTAGACCTTGGTGATAAATTTTGATCATGCTTTGGAATACGTTCTTGAGATATGTCCTCTAACTCATAAGGCGATGTAGAGACATTTTCAGTGTGATCATTGGTTGATGGATCTTGGATTATGTCAATAGGATCAAATAATGTCAACACATCTTGAAATAGATCGCTAAAAAGTGGCTCTTGATGTATGGTGAGTTGATCATTAGATGGGGTAGAAACATCTTCAATGTGCTCATTGATAGATTGATTTTGATCATTGTCCTTAGCCGTTATGGTGGAGAGATTGTTAATGTCTTCAACCATAAGACCAAGTGATGTTGATATTTCTTGAATTGGATCATTGTTGGGCACCGTTGGTGAGTTTTGATCATGATTGAAAAGTGGTTCTTGGTGTGTGTTGATTTGATCATTCGATGAGATGGAAACCTCTTCAAGCTACTTATTGATAGATTGATCTTGATTTTTGATTTCAACAATTACGGTGGGAGTCTGTTGCAAGCTTTGTTGAGTGAGTAATGCCTGTGTTTGTTGTTGAGCCAACAACACTTGTTGTTGGTCATGCTGGTGGTGTTGTGCAAACAATGCTTGTTGTTGGTTGTATTGCTTCTATAATTGGTAGTCTTGCAAGGCTTGTTGATATGCTTCTTGTTGTGCTTGCAATTGCGCTTGGTATTTATCTTGCGCTTGTGCTTGTTGAGCTTGGAATTGCGCTCGTGCTTGAGTGTGTTCTTGATTGATTGCTTGTGCCATCTGAGCGGCATGTGCGGCTTCCTAGTTTTGGAGTGCCTTTTTGCAAGAAGCTTCTTGAGCGGCTTGCAACATGATGGAGAATGAAATTTTCATGTTGTATTTTGGCGATGGTGGTGGGTTGGGGATGGTGTTGATTTTTGGGATTGCTTGGATGGTTTCCACCTGCTGTTGCGATACCGATGGCAAAATGGGATGATTTGGTATGATGTTTTGATTCGGCATTATATGTTGACTTTGAACTTTTTTGTGGTTGAGAATCATATTGCCTTGATTTAGGTAACTTTGATTTTGCATGGTGTTATCTTGACTTGAATCAACATATGGAGTTGCCAATATATTGGGTAAAAGCACAAAGTTGTGTCACATTTTCAGCCAACATATCAGCACAACTAAATTTAAGTATTTCTAACTAAAAATCAATTTTGGTCCAACATATGAATTAGTAAGATTCATTCTAGCTAAGTTAGATACTTCCACAATTTATTCAACTAAAATTGTTGGGTAAAAATTTATGGAGCAGCACTTTGAGTCCAATTTAGCGAAAAAAAAATTATTTGAAAAACTTGAAGTTTTAATAACTCCTCCTCATGTAAATAACATTTTTTTTTTAAATGTAAAAATACCCTTTGTAGATCCATAAGTTTAGTTTTCAAACATATATTTATTTTAATAGTTTAATTATTATTTATATTTTTTTATCTATTTATACTAAAAGTAGGTTATCAACAAAAAATATTAGGCACGATAACCATGCAAAGGAAAAATACTAAAACTTATTAAAAAAAATTGAAACAAATACGATGCACTAGATAAAAGAATCGATTTCAAGATGGTATAATTTTTTTTCCATTTTAGATAAATTATATTTAATATAAATGTTGGCGTTTGATGGAAACAGTTGTTTTTTATTCACACACATTTTAAGATGTATATAAAACAATATATTTATCAAAATTGGAAAAAAATATATCCATGCACTAAAGTTTCAAGTTATAAATACACACCAAAAATTTGAAAGTAAAAAATTAAAATTTACTATAAAAAGTTTGATGTCCCGTGCAACATCATTTTTCAACATTTTATCAGCAGCTAGATTATAGTGTTTATTTATGATAAACTAGTTTAAAATAATTTTTTAATTTATTATAAAAAATACAAACATAAAATATACTAAAAAATAAATATTTAACTAGTTTACATCATTTAAAAATTCAAAACATATATGCTACTTTTTAGTGATTCAAGTTTAAAAGTTGGATCAGCATTGGTCGTTTCATTTATAAAGTGTGACACAACTTTGTGCTTTTACCCTATTGCTAGGATTTTAAACAACATTAGGAGTATTTGCAAGCATATCTATCCCAAATTTCACCAAGTGTGAACTAGAAATGTTCATTTTCAACAAACTTGTATTTGGGATGTATGGATTTGGTGGGATAATGTTGTTAGGAAAACTCATGCATTGAGTGTTTGGTTGATAGATTTGTAGATTTGGACTTGGATTTAAATCTACCATTGGGAAATGTGTTCAACACTTTAGATTGGGCATACTCACATTCGTATCGTTGAAGTTTAGAGGAGATATTGATGCCATGTTTGAATTGCATAAATGTGAGTTTCGATAATCAATTGGCATTGTGAGACTTGGATAGTTTGGTTGACTCGAATTGCTCATGATGGATGGATCAAGTTTATATTCCATGTCCCTCTTGTGTTTTGACCTTTTTGCAAGAGTCAACCTCTAAGGTTATTAGGACCAATGATGAGATGAAAGATGAAAGAGTGAGTGATATGGGTGTTTGAACGTTTAGGAACTTTGGATCAATGTTAGACTTTTAGGAGATGAATTGATTTGATTTTGATTGATGAGAATAGTTTGACTAGGTGTGTTAAGCCAAAAAAGATGATGGTAAACTTGTAAACCCTAGGAAGTTGTGTTATCCTAGGGAAAACTCACATAAGAGAATGAATTGGCTAAGTGTGTTAAGCCAATCGAAGTGATCATGAACTAGTAGACCTCAGGAAGTTGTGTTATCCTAGAGCCAAATTTTTTCAAGAAGATTGATAATTTGACTAGGTGCATTAAGTCAAACAAGGTGATGTTGATTTTCCAAAAGTCTAGCATGAATGATGTTTCCAAGGTTCCAAAATTTGTTGGTGAGATGGAATTTGATAAATGTTTGATAGATGAGTGAAGTGATGATTTTGATCCTAGATGACCCTATGAGGACTTACTTATAAGACCAAGGTGATGAAGAACATGCTTTTCCCTAGGAGTAATTCAAACAAAAAGACCAATATTTGCATGAAAACCATATGACCCAAAAGAGAACAAGCACATGTGTGGTTCAATTTGTCTTTTATCTTGGCTTAATGAATTCTTTGTTACGAAAGGCACTTGCTTGCTTATGTTTCAAACTATGTGTCTAACGTCCCACTTTCGTTCTCATCCCACAAAGTCCAGTATGTGGAAATCAAGTAAAATAGGGAAAAAGTCTCCTATGTTTAACCTTATTGAAAACAAATGGTGATAGAATCTGAGCACTTAGAAACCTCTAAGGATATGATCCCTAGGGAAAGCAAGAGTGCTTAAATTCATCAAAGGTATTTGTTTCCTAAAAGGGGTTTGAAATTTGAAGGTCCTGTGAATATTTGTTTTCAAATGTTTTTAGGAACCAAGCAATGTGTTTTCAACTTCCAAGCACTTTACAACCTTAGGATGATGAGACAATATTTTGTTGGGTTCCCACTTGGATGAATCTAGCTACGCATATTTTGTGGGAATGGCTAAATGCTTGACCACACTGGCTCCCCTCCACAGCGCACACTTCTCGGGTCAGCCAAGCATTAGTACCCATGAGTCTCCCATGGCATAATTTTCATTTCCACAAAAAAACCGCATGTATAACATGGGACGGCTTCAAAGGACATGATCTTTTGCACCAACAAAATAGACAAGGTTTTGGCCTTTTTCTAAACAAAGGGTTCTAATGCGAGCATTCCATTTGTGGGGGATTATCCAACATCAGCGAGAGTCCATTTTTGTCCATCTCATCAGAATAATCCTCGTGATTCTTGAACTTTCCTCAAGAATCCACACTTATATACTAGTTGTAAGTCGCTTGGTTTTAGCGTGTTCCCGGTTGGGTCGTTCCCTTGGGTGAGTAATTTTTCCCTCAAGGCAGACCCTCTAAGATAAACAAAAGTGAGTAAACATATATGTAGTTTGATCAACCTTTGTTTACAAAAAAAGGGAGAACACTCGCAATAAGTTTACTCACACTCACAAGATGTTGTGTTCAATTTTAAGTTCCCAAATCGAAATGTGAAGACAATATTTTTGATAAGTTAATATCATCAAAATGCTTTTGATTCTCAACATCACTATGAAGCATGAGAGAAAAGCATACGCATTTTAGATGATGTTAATTTGTGAAAAAGATTGCAAAACATGACAAACAAATGTTCATTTTAATCCATAAAGCAATGAGGAGTTCGTTTTAAAAGCACCAAATGAGATGTGAAGTTTTCCTTGTCCAATTTTAAGTCCAAATCAAAATCTAGTAGATGTCTAAGGTTAAATTTTAACCAAGCTTAAAAAAGATCAAGTCAAATGGTTAATTTTAAACCCAAAAAATAAATGTGAACTGGTTTAAAACAGAAAAAAAGGGTAGAAAATGAATGCTCTAGCATTTAAAAATGCTTTGTAAACTTCAATTTTTAAGGCTTCAATCTTCTTTAACTTCAATCTTGCTTCAAAGAATTTCATTTTTATGATGCTTTAATGTTGCACATTTCATTGTGAAAACGGAGTTACTCGTCCTATTTCTATTCCTATCAAAAAAAAATCCCATAAGAATCAGTTTAATAAAAATCAAAGTTCAAAGCCTCTCCGAAATTCATAAATAAGCAACATTAATCAAGAGGATGCCCGCAATATTTGGTTTCTAATTTTCAACTGATTTGCTCAGAAAATATATTGTGCCTAGATAAAGATTTTGACAATAAAAGAAGGAACAAGACAACTAAGGAACAAAGATTTTATGTCTACATTCAATGCTTAATGCAGGCCGATGCATTGATGACAAAAAGATTACTCCAAATCCACTCTTTGAATTTTGAATTGGCCAACCTAGATCAATGCAATATAATGAGAGGAAAGGCGGACTTTTTTTGACAGAATGCCTAGGAAGGACACATCAGATTTAGGACTCTCTTTAAGGCAATATGAAAACAATCATTTATCGGCCACCCTAGTTAATTTTTCTAGAAAACAAAGGAATTTTCAAATCAATGTTATTGGCGAATATAAAACCAAATAATATAACCTTTTGTTCGTAATGTAAAATAAAAAGGTAAGAAATGCATTAAATTTTTCACTATTGGCTATGTACTACCACTCCTTCTAGATTCCTGCACACTCATACCAATGTACAATGTTATTAGTGAGTTCTTCCATCCAAATAATAAATGGCGAATATGCAAATTTGAAATTTAATGTCGTTGGTCAGCTTGTACAACAATATAAACTTCTCATAATTAAATGGTGATTGACTATGACAAAGACCGAGTGCAAAGTTAAATCTGATAGTACATTGCTATTTGATTGAGTGGAGCAAAATAGTTTCCCAAATTACTACCTCATAGATTTGTAATAATTGTAGTTACCAACTTTTGACAGTCGTGGTGTGCTCGACGTATCAGTTGTTTACATTAGATCAAAATAAATGATTAGTAAATTGAACACAGCTGACTTTGTGTCACATGCATAAACTTCATTGATGATAGGAAGTGAGTCTAGGGTTAATAGAGACCCAACTCAAAGTACATAGCCAAACATGTTGATCAAAATGTGACTTATGAGTTTGTGCCTTTAACTTTCATCTGGAATGGCCAATAGGGAACACTTGATTTCTTCAACTTAGATGAATGATATTTCTTAATTGCCTTCTGCAAACACAAACACAATCTACATAAGGGATAGAAACATGCGTGAGGCTTAAGTATTTTGCAATGATTTAGGAGCCAAAATTGATGTTTTTTTTTCAATCCACACTCATCAATTTTAAAAATTGTAATCGATTTCCAACATTAAATGCATGTAAATCAAGTTTCATGCATAAAGGAAATCTCTGAAATCGAAAAGAGGAGGCAATGATTGAGTTATCGAATACTGTTCCTAAAACACACAATGAATATCCATGTACAACAACTTCAAGCTTATTGATTTACGATTCTGTCAGTGGCATCATTCACATTCCTATTGAGTTTGTCCTCAGCGTGCTACTGTGCCAATAGTTACATCAAAGGGAATGTGCAATCTAGTGGCTGCAGAGGGAAATATTTTGAAGGAAAGAAGGCCATCTCAAGGATTTCTAAGGCCGACCCTTATTTTCCTGTTGAGTATATCGCTAGGTTTCTTAAGGTAGGAAAAATATGCTAAGCGTGTGGGTGCAGGTGTCCCTATTTACCTTGCAGCCGTCCTTGAATATATTACTGTTGAGGTTCCTGGGCTAGCTAGTAATGCTGCAAGGGACAATAGGAAGACCAGGATTGTGCCTTGTCATATTCAAGTGGAGAAGCTTCTCATACAATGGGCAAGGTTTTCGATACAATGGCTAAAAAATGTGTAGTTTTAGTGGACCAATCAAAAATTGCATCTGTGCTTGGACTCAACTTTCCTTTTCCGGTTGAAGTTCTTCCTCAACCAATATCGCTTGTTCTTCGAAAGCTTGTCGGTCTTGGAGGAGTTCCCGAAATTCGGGATGCTCTAAGAAAAGATGGGCATGTAATTATAGACCTTGGTGTCATTAAAAATTATCTTGCTGATAGAGGAACCATGAACACAATCAGGGAGAAACAGACTGTATCTCAGCAAAGGCAAACATAGGCAGCGGATGGTCTACAAGCTCAAAGAAATCTACTCCAAACGTATGCCTTTTAGAGAGAAATAAACTGTATCTCAGCAAAGGCAGACATACGTAGCGAGTAGTACCCAAATTTAAAGAAATATACTTCAAACATACTGGCCTCCCGAATCCTAAATAAAGCTATAGCAATGCCTGTTCAGACTATGATTTGATTTTTGTAGATCAATTTGTTCTAAAATAAAAAGATGATAGAGGAAACACAAATGCATTCAAAGAAAAATAAACTGTATCTCAGTGAAGGCAAACATAGGCAGCAGATGGTCTGCAAGTTCAAAGGCAAACCTCTACCATTAGGTGACTAGGTAACTGGTACAAATAAACACAACCTACACACATATTCCTAAGAATAGAGTGATGAGGGGATGAAGGCTATTAAAGATTTCTATTTAATGAAATACTTTCTGTAAAAATTCATTAATTCACCATATTCAGATCATTGGGTAAGGGAGTACAAGCAAAAGAAATGTATTCAAAATGCGGAAGCATAGACCAAGCACGTTATTTATTTGAAAGGATTCTTCAAAGAAATGTAATCTAGATATGCATAAAATAGATTTATTGCAGAGGCCTTTTAGAAAAAATTTCAAATACTATGCTAACAAACAATTAGAAGTAAGCCAATACACAACAAATGTGAAGAAAATCCATAGCCCTCCTTCTAGCACCATTTTGTAGATGCTAAATCTGCATTTGCTCAAAAACAACAACAAACATTAGTATTGTTAGTTAAGTCAAACAAACCAAATAGAGCATCTCTATGAAATATTTGATCATGCCTAAGATAACAAGATAATTAGAACAAAACCAACTAATTAAAAGCATAAGCAAGATCAAAATTTATTCCATAGTGGGAATGGTGCCTCTTGAAATGTGGAAAGAAAGCCCTTTCCCACCCCATTGATAAGCAAAATTTCCAAAATGAAAGATGATGATAGTGAGAGAGTGAGGAATGTGCAAGTCTTGCTCAATGTGCCAATTTCAAATTTGAATTTTGGATGAAATGACATGTTTAGGGGGGATGAAAGGTGCATTAAATTTCAAGTTGACTTATGCAAGAGACATGTAAGAGTATTTAATGCTTTGTTCGAAGGGACAAGTCCTTTGGAGGGAAGATTCAAATTGGAAGAATATTCCATCTTGATTCCCTTTTGAAAGTAATTAGAAGAATTAATAAATCAAATAAATGATTTATTGGCGCAAATGGGTGGGTTAGTTGAGAGTTTGGATTTGACTCAAGTTGAATCAAAAGTTGGAGAATAGGTGATCATGATTCGACGTTAATTAATTTAATTTTATTAAATTGGAGGATTTTAGGAGTTCGACATTTGATTTAAATCAATTTGATTTATTGAATCAAATAAGAAGAAATTTAGGACTTAATTAAATAATTTGATTTATTTAATTAAATATGATGAACCTTAGGGAATTAATCAATAAATTGTTTTGACTGATTAATAGCAGAATTGAATGTTAGTTAGAGCAAGATGCATGATCTTAGTTTTACATGTCTACACATATATATTATAAAATTATATATTTGATATTTATGTATATTTATTATTTGATAATATATTTATTTATAATTATATAATTTATATCATATGTAAATTTTTATACAATAATAAATGTAATTATATTGTACATAATATAATTTGGAAAAGCAACTTATTAAAAAAAAATTAAAACAATTCTATGGACGAGATTAAATCAACCGTATTGCATTCCTTGTAGTGAACTCTTGATCATTGATTTCTTAGAAATGTAGAATGTTTTAGTTATATTTAAGGAATAGTCATTAAAACCTATAATTTGTAAAATGTAAGGAATAGTCATATAATAATGAGAAACACAAATTTGAAAAAGAAGGTGATGGAGCCTCAAATTTTGTCCTTTGAGTTCCATTATTATTTTGCCACATTAATGGTTTGTCGTGCTATCTGAAACCTAGGGTTGGATGTTTTATTTTTGCCTTCATGAAATCTTAGTGTTCTATCTTAAACCTTGGGATGGATCTATTTCACCATTACCTTTTTGGGGGAGGGTTTAAAAATGACTTATGTCCCATTGACTCGTCTAGGTCGGGCCCCCTTTTAATAAATAATGTTAAATATTTCGCCTGACTTTATTGTTTCATAAGTCTGGGTTAGTCTGTGCCTCGTGCTTTAAGAACAACTTTGAGCCATCGTTTATCATTGTCCTAGGCGATGTCCCCTTCTCCCTTTTAATAGTTTTTTTATTTTCTAGGGGGTGTTTTTAATGACTGTCGATCTTCCTACAATTGATCCTGACCGCTCCCCGCGATCTCGCGATGACCTCACCTCTCGTTGTTTAGTGATTGTGATATCATGGGTGAGTGTTGCATGTCCCAAGCTATGGATGCCGAAAAGGGATTAATAAAGCGTTTAATATTTGTGTCAGAATTAAATACATTATAAAGTGGGTTACTAAAATAGTTGCGAGATGCATGTGCTCAAGATCGACGGTGATGTTATAATCTTGGTAAAAATTTGCTCAATGGTTATGTTTGGTGTTGTTGATTGTTGTATATTTAATGACAGTCGATCTTCCTACGATTGATCTTGACCACTCCCCGTGATCTCGCAATGACATCGCCATTGGTTGTTTGGTGATTGCGATATCACGAGTGAGCACCACGTGTCCCAAGTTGTTGATGCCGAAAAGGGATTAATAAAGTGTTTATTATTTGTGTCGGACTTAAATACATTATAAAGTGGTTACTAAAATAGTTGTGGGATGCACGTGCTCGAGATCGATGGTGATGTTATAATCTTGGTAAAAATTTGCTCGACAGTTATGTTTGGTGATGTTGACTGTTGTGAGTGATGTTGTGAGTGAACACAATCGCCGATGGTAGGAATCAATGGTGGCCCACCATCACGTGATCCAAAGATGCAGGATGTTTAGTGATCATGATATCATGGGTGGGTGCCATGTGTATTCCTTTGGCGTTTCCTTCTATGATGGACCCTTTTGAAGATGGTTGTTCGATGATCTAACAAAAATAAAATATTGATGACTGAAGTTTAAATTCGCATCAAATGTGATCAGATTCATTGACGCAACATCCAAATGAGCTTGAATGGTAGACGAGATGTCTATTGGCTTATTTCAATCGACATAAATTATTTTCTCTTTTTGTATCTTCATCACAAAATAATACAAGTATTTTCCAAGTAGTTCAGAGCCAGAGATAAAAAATTTCGAGCAATCACCATGAAGTTTGGTTCTCTGTAAGGCACGAAATCCCATGAGCTATTTTCTAAACTGCTGGGTTAATTTGACTGTCTTTATGAAGGGTTATATCATGGTGGTCAAGGGGTTTTTTTAATTATCATCATAGGGTTACTGGTTCGTTTGAATTATTGGAATTTCACAGTTGTGTTGTATTTTTGTGTTCTGGGTACCCCTAGTTTCTTCAAGGATTTGATTTTTTAAAAGAAGCCCTAGTTGTTTAAGATGGCACCACCGAAGCAACACTCTGGCCATGCTAATTATTTGAAGAGGAATTTGTATGATGACTTCCTGGATCAACTCCCATTTTCAAAAAATGAAAGGAAGAGTGGTTTGGTTTTAATGAATGGAAAGACCCTAAGTGAAGGTCTACTGTGCAGAAATTATAACATTATGGATGCCACGATTCCTATGACTAGTCTTGAAATGTTTAGGCTATTGTATGGAAAATGAAAATTACCTCACCCCTTCTCTAATTCCTAGAGATACGACATGGGGAAACTAACAATGTCAAATGTGTTCCCTGATGTTGACTCTCTCAGAGTAGTGGTAGCATGGTATGATCTTGTGACAAGGATCATTAGGGATAATGATGGTGGAATTCTGCTAAGCATAAATGCAGATGACATTCAACAAATTTTTGATTTGAATGAGTATAGCCCTTTCTTAGTCCAAATAGATTTTGAGGAGATGAAGGAGGAGTACAAAAGGTTAAAGCCTCTTTTCAAATTGAGGTTGCTTCCTCCTCACCTAGCTAAGGTGGGCAGTTCAACAATTCTTATCACCCCAAATGACTAGGAGCCTTTGAGGCTGAGTTGTTTTTCCAGTCACTTCCTAGAAACATTTTATTCATTGTGCCAAATTTTAGGGTTCAGCCCTAATACTGTGATTCTAGTTGCGTACATGTTTATGGGAGCCCAAATTCAGTATCCCAACTTCACTGTGGTATATGACTTTGCATCATTCTTGTCAGAGAAGATGCATGTGGGGGATACTGGCACTCATTTTTTGTGGTACTCCCTATTGATGCATATCTTCTTATACAAGAATGTTTTTTTCTTCTCAGAAAAATGGAGCTGAGGCAGGAGGTGAATGGAGAAAGGTTACCAGTACAGGTGTGGAGTGCAGATTTTGTCTTACAATAGGGGAGGTGCCAGCTTTGTGCAGTTTGATAACTGCTTTTCCTCCAAACTCAGGGCTCGATTGGTGGTAAATTTGCCAAGATTCCCTAAAGATTTGCATGACTTCCTTCGACCGAAGGTGAGGAAGCCTAATTTAAAAGTGTGTCACAATTGGGGTGATATCATCTTGTACCCTATAAGAACTATCCTAAGGGTGTATGGTTTCTATGGAACCCGTCACATCCTCCCCTTTAATGTACCATCAAGGATGGGGCTTTCCAAAGTTATGTGGAAACTAGGTTGTATTCATGAGGACAACCTAAGAAAGAAAGGAAAAGGAACTTTGTTCCCTAACTACACTATTGTTTCTTATTTTCTCTATTCCAAGGGAGGATGGATCCACTTCGGAAGGTTTTTTAATGACTTCAATTTGAGGAATGGTCCTAGGAGATAGCATGACCCTGAGGGATTCTTTGCATTGTTCAGACAATGAAGTAAAGGTGGAAAATTTGCACATGAGTTCAACTTTGTTGAGGACCTAATCAGAAATGAGTTTGATTTGAATAGGGAGGAGTTGACTAAACAAAAATGGATTGCATATGAAAAGCTACTAGCTATTATACATAAAAGGATTCAAAATATGATCCAATAATGGAGTTCACTCCATTTCACTAGAGAATCGACTTCTTAATGGCTAATTTCAAATATATCATGGGAACCTTGATGACCAAGAGGGTCAGTTTGGAATTAGATTTTGGTATAGAAAGACCAAATGTGAGGCCTGAAAAAACAAGGTCAACTTATCAACCACCAGTTGACAGGCCTCTATACAAGAGAACGAGGAATGTGAGCAGTGATGAGGATTAAAGGGATAAGAAGGGAAAACAAGTCATGCAAGCATCATCATAGTTGGGTCCAAGGAACAAAGCACCTAGAGGGATAAGGATTATGGATCTAGATTCACCACCAAGAGGTGATCCTGCAGTGTTACCATCAGAGCCAAGCCCTAAGAGGCAAAGAGTTGAGGAAACGCAAGAAAATCTAATGGATGAGATAATTGTGACTGATCAAGACATGCAGGTTGGTATCCCTTCCCCTCTTAGACCAACACAATTGGTGCTTTCTGACATGGATGTAAAGGGGCAATGTGTACAAGATTCCAGGATGGAGGCCTAAAAGGAATTCTTGGACGATGATGCAATTGTAAAGACTCTTGTATTCTTGCAACTAGTTTGGAGGATGAAACTATAAGAGTACCATAACAAATGCAAGAGTAGGAGAGAATCGAGACCTGATAGGTCTGAGTAGGAGAATGATTATGAGGTCAAGGCTGAATTAATGGAAGAATTCAAAATTATCACTCCTGAGGAGAGAAGAAGACTTGTGACTTAGGCTGGTGTCTTAATTTTTCCTAAATGGGACATAGCTCATGTGGTTGCATTCAATGCTATCTTACAGTCCAAGTTGCCTATCCAAAATAGTGAAGAAGAGGTTAAGCCAACTCTGCAGGTCTCTACCTTCAGTGAGGAGTATGAAACTCTGGCCATACGGGAATTGGCACACCAAGGAAGAAATCCAAATGTAATTGATATTAGCCCACACCTAAGGAGAGGTCTAATCATCAAGAGAGCTTCTGAAACTTCAATAATAGAAGCTACAAGCCTGACAGTAAATATGGCCAAATTGGCCCTAAAGACAACTGAGAGAGAAGAGTCTGAAAAGAAGAGTCTGATGGAGAAATACAATATGATAATTGTAGAATATAGTAGGATGCAGCAAAGGAATATTGAGTTGCACTCTAAAGTAGATAGGTTGAAATATGGGCACATGAGAGAATCGTCTAGTCCTCTTGGTATTAGAGAATTACCTTCTATTGCAGGATCACCCCCCTACTACTCCAATGTTTCAACTTCACAGTCCCCCATCCAAGCACTAGCTCTCAGTCCTACACCAGGGCCACTTGAAGAAGAATTTGAATATTCTGTTGATCCAACCAAGAAGAAAATGTTGAATAGGATCACAAAATTGGAGGTTGCCTTAAAGTAAAGTGAGGATGAAGCAATTTCCAAATAAAGGGAGGTGGTTGAAATAGTTTTGAGGAATCTTAATAAAAAATTTCATGGTAAATTACCATCTATACATTCTTTGTATTCTTTATTCTTGGATGGAATAAAAAATATCAATACGGATCGGGAAATAGTTTTTCCTTTGGCTGAAAAATGGATCCCTAGAGCCAATGATATGGATATTATGTACAAATATTCTAGGTTTGATGTGGACAATAGACCCCAGTCATTGAAGCCTACTCAAATCTTTGTAAAATCATTGAACGTATTACAGGCCCTACCTGATGATTTGAGTAGAAAAATTAGGGAGTTGATAAAGAGCTTTGATGACTGGAATGATACATTTTTACCAGACATTATTGATGCACAAGGAAATGTTAAGACATTACAACAGTGACAGGATGGGGCAGAAGAAGTTATGAATGCAAAAATCAAACCGATTTGTGATGATTCAAACTATGATTTTCTGGTAAATAGTATGGATAAGATAATTAACACCAACACATTCTTAGAATTTTTTTGAAAGGGAAGACAATCAGAATGCAGTGAAGTACACACCTTACAATACTAAGGTGAATGAGGTGGTGAATTTTGGCTGTCCAACGGATGAAGAGTATCAGAGATGGGTGGATGAGTACTTAACCGAAGATGAGTAAAATAGTGTCTATTACCATAGGATGGATGAGGGAATGCGAGACGATGATGGAAACAATTTTGGAGACAGCCACAAGAAATAATTTAACAATAGACAGGGCGTGTGAACAAAATGAGAAGATGTCTGAAATGGAGATATCCATAAGGAATGCACTAGAGGATGTTGATACACACAAGAGGCCAACTTACCAAGATTATCTATCAAACATCTATTTATGGCTTAATAGAGCATAATTTCTAGTTTTTTATTGTTGTTAAGAAAAATACATTTCTCAAAGGACGCACCCTTTCATAGTTTCGATATATTTATATCTGTTTCATAATGTAAAACAAATATAGGCAGATACGAGAAAGATACAGTAGATAGTTTGCAATGAAACTTTCCTTTAAAAGACTTAGATGCATGTATAAATTTTGATGAAGTTAATGAAGATGCCTGAACTTGTGGCTTAATTTCAGTATTAGTTGTTTGTGGAATCATACAGTTATCTGGTTGTCTCCATTTTTGATAATTTTCTCCTGTTTAAATTGATATATCAAGCATATATATATTCAGTTTACCGATACACATTTTCTATATTTGTGTGATGTGATTATTTGGTTCTTTCAAGTATATATTAAACCCTTCTCCTCAATCACAGTAACTGAAGAGTATTAATTGGATCAATAAGAAGAATCATATAACTAGGATTGTCATTCTATCTCAAGTAGATTGTGTTAGTCATTTACTTGCATATTTATACATGTTATAAACTATATTTGTGTTCCAAACACTTTGAATTATTGCCATCATAGATTACACTTTATAGATCTTCATTAGACTCCATAAACCAACAAGGCAGTGGTCTCATGCTTTCATCTTTTGGTTTATCCATTTTATTTTTTACATCTGTTAAGTGAACATATTCTAATATAATTCAAATATAATTAAAATTAAAAACATCATAAACTAATTATGTAACCACATAGGTCAAATATAATTCTATCAAGAAACCAATATCAAATAGATAATACAATCACACAACTCATACATTTCAATGTCATTGATCTTCTTCTTCATCCAACTCTTTGTCTGTATCATTCGATCTAGATTCAGCACTATAAGGATTGGTGATATCATCATCATCATCATTATCAGTTTCGATAATGTCATCATCCACATGGATATCATCTTTATAAACATTAACTCCTACATCATCATGATCTAGTTCCTCATCCTTGACATCTTTGTCAGGCATATCATCAACTAACTGTTGATCCTAATCTTCATATACATCATCTTCTATTTCTTCATTATCTTCTTCTTCCACCACATTATACTTTATCGGCCTTCCTCTTGGATCATGTATAAAAAAATATGACCAACCCGCTTTACCTGGAACCTCTGAGTAAAATACCTGCTCACATTGGCTTGGAAGAACATCGGGCTCATTTCAATCTCGCTCAAAATACCTTGTATTAACCATGGTAAATCCATTATCATGTTCAATAACAGTCCTCTCAGGATCATTTTCATTCAATCATAGCTTGTACCATAGGATGACAAACATAACTAATTTGAAGGACTTAAAGTCACACTCAAGTATATCATCCAAAATCTCATAGTATTGATTTTTTGAGACTTTTAGATGCATGTTGCTTCTAGATGAAACATTAGTCACCTAGAAGACTATAGTTATTCCAGAATCACAAGTTTTCTTCGTGTCATCCAACTTTTGATTCAAAATTTACGACCATTGCACCACATAGCCTTGTAGTGTTTCACCTATAATATTTCAAACATGTAAAACTTATTGCAATATCGTCAATTGATAAACATATTTATTCTTGGCTGAATGTATGCAAAGAAAAAAATCTCAACATATATATACATCAATATAATTGAAAATAATTAATATATTTATACATACCTATTTATCTCTTAAACCATATGCTAAATCAATTTCCCTTGGTGTAACATTGGAATCTCCATTACGATGAGATTCTTTAACCAATGAAACCACACCTTCCCATGTTAATGCATGACCAGATTGTTGACATCATTCAATCCATACCATCATCCAATTGTTTGCGATGTAAAAATGTAGTGCATCCCACTCTCGACCAGCTATATAAAAAAAAAATGAAATTCACAAACGATGTATAATTAGTTAACTACCACGGTATACAACCTTAATTTATAATTGATGAATATTGAAGATTAATAATTAAATAAGTAGAATATGCATAAAAACCCAATGTAAAATGTATTCTATTTAATCTCCATGACCATCTTATAATTACCTGTCACTTTCCTCAATCTACCTTTCCTCATCATGTACTCCCCTTCGAATTTGTTAATGGATTTGAGATCCCAAATGCGATCTACATGGATCTTTGTTGCAAACTTAGGAAGATATTAAGTAATGTACACCATGGTCTAGTATACCATGTATCCCTCCACCATATAACCCTCAGGATGTTCTCTTTGTCTAACGAAAGCCTTCAAAAATTTCAAGTGTCTCTCAACCATCCACATTGACCTTGTGTGTACAGGTCCACACAATTCAATCTCCTCAACTTTGTGTATGAGGTAGTGTTCTTGTGCATTGAAAATTTTTGAAGGTATAAAATTTTGCATTTCACACATTAGACGAGGAATTTTTCTCTTCCAATAATTTATATCTTCTTTATGGATTGCTTTAGATGATAGCCATCTACAAGTGATTCAAGGCACAATATATTAATGAGATTTAACAAAAATATACATCAAATTGAAAAAATATCACTACTTACCTCATGTATTCTCCAAGATCATTTATAACTTGCTTGACATTGTTGTTGAAGTTGTCTAGGAGAGATAGAGGTAGAACATACTGCAACAATTATAAAATGATCTATTCATTCCCAAAACTAGTAAACATAATACACTGAAAAGTACATGCAGTATAAAAAAATATATATAATATACCAGAATAATTACCTTAATGAAGGTATTCCAATCATGTGTTTTCATCTCTGACCCAAATTCACCTTTCTTTGTTATGATATTGTTTATGTTCGAAGAAAATCCTATGGGAAATCAAATTTTTCGTATGACTTCTTTTATAGCATTGCTTTTCTAATCCATTAATAACCAAGAAAGGGAACATATATTAATTTAGTCTCCATCACTATTTAATTGAATGACATTTTTCATTGCATGATTGGCTTCCTGAATGTAACTACAAAATTTGACAAATTTTTCTTTGTCATGCCTTCCATCCAATATTTTCCATAATATTTTTGTCATATTCTTTTTGATATGCATTGTATCGAACAAATGCAAAATTTGTAGTTACTCATAGTAAGGAAGCCTACTAAATTGTCTAGGATAAATTTTCAGTCCATGTGGAAGTCGACCATTAATGCCTTGATGACCTTAATGAAGCATATAAGTAAAACAAATTAACAACGGTAATCATTATCAATTATAGCATGAGAAAACACAACACAATATAAAAATATAAATTCAAAACATATGATATATGATAGATAAACAATTTGATCTAATCTATAACCTGGATGATTAATTCTATTATATTCCAACTTCCATAGGTGAGGTGTCATTCTTCATGGTTTTTATGTAGTCTCTTCTTTCCCATTGAAAAGATGTTTTTCAATAGTTCGATACTTGTGATTTTTTTGGAGGAAGTGACTATACTCATCAAACACCTGCTTTCCTAAACTTTTTGAATGACGAGATTTCATCTTTGGACCACAAATTGGACATGCAAATTTTCCATTTGTTTGAAGACCTACAAATCATATATAATTTGATTAAATATGTCAATTTTTATAATTATATATAATGAATAGATTATTTGAAAAAAATGCATGATATCTACTTCATAAAATTAAATATCACTAAAGTCATGTAGTCGAACATTATAACATACCAAAAAAATGTGGTAGCTATGGGGCATCATGAATTGTCCATACAAGAATTGCATGGAATTCAAATTGTCTTTGTCGTATTGGTCTAGATACATCATACATAGTCACGTCATTCCATAAATTTAGTAAATCGTCGATAAGAGGCTCGATATATACATTCATATCCTTAACTTGGTACTTACCTAGTTGAATGAACATAAATATTACATAATTATTATAACCATTTTACTGCAATATATACAAATTCATGTACATGACTATTAAATGAAAAAACATATAAGTCATTATGCAACAAATAAGACAAATGAGATGCTACTACGTTAAAGAAAATTGATGTACACAAATACTTGGAACAATCATTGCTAATATCATGTGCTCCCTCTTTATTGACATCCATGGAGGAATGTTATTGTTGATAACAAAAACAGGCCACATCGAGTAAATAGATCTCAGCTCTCCAAATGGATTGGCACCGTCCACTGCCAATGAAAGCCTAATATTACGAGGTTCTTCTTTAAAATGTGGCCATTTTTCCTCCATGTCCCTAAATGCAAAACCATCCGCAAGCATTCGAAGAATCTCATCTCCACTTCTATTTTGTGCATTGTAATCCATAAATTGCACTAAGATTTCACACCTAAATAATTGTTGCATACATGGAATAATGGGAATATAACTAAGAACCTTGTGAGGCACCTTTTTTGTTACTTGATCTGTTTGATATCTATTGATATGACATTTTGGGCATTCTTTTGCAAATTCATGTTGTTTATGATATATAATATGGTCATTGGGACATGCATCTATTGCTTGATAATCCATTCCAATATCTTTCATAATGCCAGATAAATCTCAGTATGAGCGAGGTCAAATATTTGATGGTAGTAAAATAAATTCACTAATCAATCTACAACAAAAAATAATTTCTTAATATAAAGAATATTAATGGTACATACTTCATCGTTTATTTACTAGCGATGAACTAACAACAATTAAAATAGATGAAAAAAGATGACATATATGACATACCTTAACATCCGTGAGATTGCTATGTTGGATAAATCATTCATAGCGTTCAAGTTCACCAACAAAAATACAGCAAAGAGAAGAGTTGTTTGGGAGCCTTCATAAAGGGGATTGTATGCCTTGTCAAGTACAGGTAAATCATGAACATCATCAAAGTCATCCCGATCAACATGATCGGATGTGCCACTACATGTGTCATGGATTAATGTATTTGTACCATCATCTTCAATTTTGTTTTCTGGTGCATGATCATCTTCTTCCATAGGATCATTAACTTCATCTTCGATATTCATAGCTCCATGTTCCTCCACTTGCAAAACCACATTCTCCAGGCCGTGATAATCCATATCATGTGCCCTAGGGCACCCCACCTTTATAATAGTGACAAACACAAATAAACCATGATCATGATCAAGTGATTTTATATATATATATCAAATGTTAAAACAATATAAACATTTACAAATTCAATCAATATAAACACATATAATAAAGAACTTACCAATGGACGATAACCATTCCCCCCTTCAATGTGACCATCCTACCTACAATGTTTCTTAGTTGGGCATGTGCAGGATCATGATGGGCCAAAAAGTGGTGATATGTAAGCCATATGATGACCCATGTGGCTGATGACTTTTTTTTAACCCAAAATTGATGAAATGAAAAGGGTTTTTAGAGGAGATTCTCAACTTTCCACCAATATATATTATTCTTTACTTTGAATTTAATAAATTATTATTATTCATTTTCTATTAGAATTATGAATAAAGTTCTGATTGATATGTTGATTGAAAAACATCTATAACTTTCAAATGGTATAACATTTTTTGAATCTGAAACATGTAGCACATTCTATGCTTTGCATACTACATGATTAAAAAAAAAATTGAATTTCATGAATTTTTGACCATGTTAAGGTGGTTAGACAGACGAGATTTTATATTTTTTAAAAGTTGTATTAAAAAAATCATAATTAATTATTTACATGGAAACAAATTATAAAAAAATATGCATCACATCGGGACATGAGTCCTCTACTTATATCTAAAATATTATAAAAAACTATTATCATTTTATTTTGGTTAGGGTGGTCAGACAAACACCTACTTCTTATTTTTACCCTAAAATTTAAATACTACTGCATTGAAATTTCAAATTTTCACCAAATAGATTTTTTTTTTAAAATAAAGGTCTAGTAGTTAAGAAACTATATTAAATTTTCTATATATTTTATTTTTACATTGTTTTGAAATAATATAGATAACTTATTCAAATTTTTACGTCAAGTTGTCTAACTCTGATTTTTTGTCTTTTTATTGCCACTTAAGGGCCTATTTTTTCTATGATGATCTTGCACATACCCAACTGTTGTGATTAAAAGTCTTGTTGTCTTTAATCCTTTGCAATTATTGCAAGGACAATAACATTTCTTATCACACTTTCTTTTCAATCTAGCCCACAATCTATCAAGTGACTCTTCATTTTGTTTTGGACTAATATTATTTGACATGATTTTTCTTTACCAAGCTTGAATATTTAGATCTTCAAAAAATATCAAAATCACACTCCAATAACTTTTAATCATACAGAGGTAACAAAATATAATAATTATGATAATTTAAACGAAAAAAAATCGGCATGCAACCACCCTTGCAAAAGAGAAGATAGTTTGAAGTTAATGACCCCAAAAAATACTTTCAAATGCTAATTCCATAAATTATTAAATTCTGATTTTACTATGATTTCCAACTATTAGACTCCTAAAATCAGCATATTGAACTTGCACAACAAAATCTGGAAATGAAATTCTCAAAATGCAGATAATAGGCCTCAACAATTAAGGCCTACTCAAGACTTTGTAAAGTCACTGCAAGGTTTATAGACCTTACATGATGATTTCAGCAGGAGGATTAAAGAGTTGGTAAAGAGTCTTGATGACTGGAGTGACACATCTTTACTCGATATTGTAGATGCCCAAGGAAATGTTAGATCGCTGCAACAATATCAGGACAGGGTAGATGAAATCATCATTCAAAAATTAAATTGATTTGTGATGACTCAGATTATGATATGTTGATGAGTAGTATGGATAAAATAATTAACACTAGCACATTTTTGGAATCTTTTGAAATGGAGGCGAATCAAGTAGCAGTAAAGTATACACCTTACAGTGCTAAGGTAAATGAGGTGGTAAATTTTATTTGGCCAGCGAATGAGGAATATCAAGGATGGGTACAAAAGTACTTAACTGAACAAGAATAGGACATAGTCTATAATCGGCAGTTAACAGTTATGGTTATAAAAAAAAATTGTTATGTCTTGGTGGCAGTTTTGGTGCAAGTTTTCTAAGTTTGGCAAATGCAACAATTATTCTCTAGTGGATGGGATGAACAAGAAGATTCTCTGAAGACTCAGTTGTTGTAACCAATTTTTGAAATGTCATAAGATGGTCCAAGTGACCAGTGATAGGTGTATTTCTGGTCCGATCCTTGTTGCTCCTTCATTTTCCTTATAAGAAGGATTTTATGACCATAAATATGGGTTAGCAAGTTAGATATCTTTAGGTTGATTCTAAGTGAAGTTGAAGAGAGAATTATTAAAGAGCCTCATATTATAGTGAAGATGTACTATTCTTAGGTTTGGTGTCATTCTGTTGTAGTTTTTAGTTTCATGGGTAATTAATTTTCAAGACAGTACTAGCATCTGAATGAAAATTACTCATTTCAAGGTCATGTATCTCCATTGTATGAATATATTATTATCTTGAATAAAATGATCAAGGGTTATTTTGTTCATCTCACTGTTATGGTGTGTGTAATTCTAATTTTGGCTTTAATTCAAGGAATTAATTAAAATGCTTGAGTGAGGTTATAGGTGACTATGTTCATATAAGGATTTGATAAGTAGTATTGGGTTAGAATATAGATTGATGGTATTGTAAGGCAGTGTTATCTGAGATTTTATATGCTATGTGTCTAGAAGATAAACTTGGCTACAGTAAAAAACAACCAACACCTTTGATATTATCTAGTTATGGCTCCCAAATCTATTGAAAATTGATCATTAGGGTTAAAATTGAAACCTTGCAAATATAATCTTTGTCAAAATCCATCAAGAATTTTCCATCAGTTATAAACAATTCCCTTATAAAGAATTTGTGAAGTCAGGTCTAAAATCTGGAAATGAAATCTGATGAGATGTTGCTTTACAATATGATTTTCAAACCTAGAAGTACAAATCTGACTTCACAAATGAATTGGAAAAAGACAATGACTACCCTCAACCTGGCAATATCTTCTTGATTTTCTTCTGATTTTCCCCAAGAAAACCATCGAGCAAAACACTACCGCAATTAATAGTCGAGCTCATGTTTATTTATGTCTACCACAATTTAACTTTGCAGGTCTATCAAAATTTCAGCAAAAGATCTTCGTCGAAACGTAGACGAAAAAAATGGTTCATCGAAATTCTGACGAACGTCAGGGATAAAATTTTAAAAAATGAAAATTTGCACAAGTGCCCGACGATACATCTAATTATATAGCTTTCGTCGAAAGGTTTTGTCGGATTTTGCAATCAAATGAGTTATTGTTTAAACTTGCTAGACTTTCTTCTGACTGACTTACCAAAGGATGAAAATGATGATGATTTATTATGAGTGAGGTTATTTCAGGTGAAAGTGAGATGGAGATGGATGCACCATTTTGGGTTTTTCTGAATATTTGGATGTTTTTGGTGTTTTTGAAATGTTTTGAGGTTGTTTTTTGGGATTTTAAGATTTTTCAATATTTTTGGTATTTTTGAGATTTGTGACCAAGAGACTAACCTAAAGACCTATCCTAGGGGTCTCAGGAGATGATCAAAAAATTAGTCTTTCCTACTTTATACATGTAGAGACCACGTAGTTCAACTAACAACCTGACCAATTTACAAGATGAAGTTATAAACAAATGATGACTTTCTAGCTTATTGTGATGAACGCCTAAAGGACTGACCTATGGTGTCTCGAGCGATGATCATAGATCAACCTTTCCTACATTCGAGCTCAGAGATGATGTAGTACGGCTGGATGACTCTATTTTTTTTATTTTTCAGATTTTGACACCTTTTGGATTTTTTAATTTTTTATGTTTTTGGATTTTTGATGTTTTCTAATTTTTTTTGGATTTTTGATGTTTTCTTAATGTTTTTGGATTTTTTGAAGGACTTTTTGAATTTTTCTGGGTTTTTTTATTTAAGAAAGATCACAAGAATATACACAAATTCAATCTCATGCATGTACAGGAACATGCCCCCAGCGTGGTGCGATAGACTACTTTGATAAAGGCAAGAGAAACTGACCTTAGGAATGTGCCAGGTAGTACTAGGGTGGAACATGATACAAACACAAGATCAAGCTATGATACAGACATGGATGGATGATGGAAGGATAAATTGAATGTAATGGATAAGTGAGTGTGCAGAATAAGCCGTGAAGGTCCTAGTGGATGGAGAGTGCTTTATTTATGCTTGGCACCTATTTTCTAGGTTTTCAACAAGGTACTTGTCCAAAGTGCCACCGAAGTGGCTTTCATTAGTGGACGATTTTTTTTCTTTACTGTTTTCAATCCTTTTTTTGATATTTTTGTTGTCACCAAGACGCTATTTACTAGGTTTTCATCAGAGTGACCATTTTTTCAAGACATTTTCTAATTTTTTTTGTATTTTTTAAATTTATACCTTGAAATATTTTAGGCATAAAACTTTTTGAGATGGGAGTTATTCATGGGCTCCTGCAAAGGCTCGCCTTCAGGTGTTGATAACTGATATGCCCCTGATTTATAGCTTGACGTGATGATGAAAGGTCCCAACTAGTTGGGTTCAAACTTTCCCTTGCTTTTCAGATTTGCCACGTTCTTTTGATTCTCCTTCAATACTAGCTCGCCGACTTGAAAGGTCCGCTTCTTAATTTTCTTGTTGTAGTTATGTTTGAGGTAATTCTGATACATATGTAGATGGTTTATGACATCCATACATCATTTATCCAGTAACTCTAGTTCATTTAGTTGTGAGACGGATGAACTTAGATATCTGCTTTCCAATTATGTAGGTCATGGAAATGGATTCGACCCACTTTATAAAGTACTTTGTGGTGGTAATGATGAATTTATGGCCATTAGATGAGATGGGGGTGATTTTATCAATAAGATTGAACCCGCACTGTGAAAAGGGCCAAGGTGTAACAATGGGATGAATCTCTTGAGTTGGTGCATGGATGAGGTCCCCATGTTTCTGATACTACAAAAATATTCTGACAAAGTCATGTGCATCTCTTTCCATTGTGGGCCAATAGTATCTAGTCCTCATCAATTTCTTAGCCAAAGTCATACCGCTTGAGTGCGAATGACAAATATTGTTGTGTACCTCAGTTAAAGCAGATAGGGGTTCCTCAGTATTAGGAAATGTAATAGGGTCCCTCCAATTCTCCTACGATAGAAGGTTTCTCCTAGGATGACAAAGCGGGTTGAATTCTTGATGCAGTCTCATTTAAGGTTTAGGGTTATGTCGGCGAGTAAGACTCCTATTCTCAAGTAGGTGTAAATGTCATGGTACCAGGGATTACCAGGACTAGCAAGTTCACACACGAATTCAAACTCTAGTACCTTGAATGTTGGTATGAGAAGCTGCTCTACAAGGAATTACTACTTTGGGACATTGTGTTGGATTTCCAAGAGTGATCCAATTATGGTCGTAGCATCTATTGCTCTATTGTTAGCTCTTGGTATCTGCTCAAAGGTGACATCAATAAAGGATTCTTTGAGGCTCTCCACTAGTTTTTTGTATGGTGTTAGCTTGTCGTCCTTTGTTTGGTATTCGCCATTAACTTGGTTGATGATAAGCTATGAATCCCCATAGACCTTGAGTGCCATGATCTACCATTGTGCAACAATTCTTAATCCTATAACGAGATCCTCATATTCAACGATGTTGTATGTGCAGGCAAAGGACAATTTGTAAGATTTAGGTATAAAATTACCTTGTGACATTATGAAGAAGATTTTGGCGCCTGACCCATGTTGTGTGTGAGACCCATCAACGTACATTTTCTAGTGGTCTTTTATTTTTATGTTGAAGATGGATTCGTAGGGGAACTCTAATACCAATGGATTATCGGCATACATTAGTGCTTCTGCTAGTTGATCCCCAATTACTTACGCCTTGATGGCCTTGTGCTCTACATATTCAATGTCATGCTCTGTTAATATCATGATCCACTTGTTTTTCCATCCTGTGAGATTCACTTTGGAGAGTAGGTACTTGAGGAGATCTATCTTTTTGATTAGCTTGATCTGATGAGCCAGCATGTAGTGTCTAAACTTTTGAGTTGCAAATATAATTGCTAGACAGGATTTTTCAATAGGTGTATAGTTTAACTTGTGTCCTACCATGGTTCTTCTGATGTAGCATATTTCTCTCTCTTCCATTTTCATCATGTTGGTCTAAGAGAGCATTGAGAGCTGCCATTGTTGCTGATATGTATAGAATCAATAGTTTGCCTAGAATTGGTGGCATTAGAACTGGCGGTGTGAGTAGGTATTCCTTGATGTTATGAATTCTTGGTCACATTTGTCATCCCACTTGTATAGTAACCCCCTTGTGAAGCAGATGACAATATGGGATTTTTTTTTCTGTCAACTGTGTTATGAATCTATGGATGGAATGGAGCCTTTCTTGTGGACCTCTTAGCTAATTTACTGTCTTGGGTGCTTCCATTTTGAGGATCACCTTGACTTTGGTAGGATCTACCTTGATTCCTCTCATTGACATGATATACCCCAAGAGATTTCCTGATTGTACTCTGATGATGCACTTCTTTTGGTTGAGGCAGACTTTGTATTTTTCCAACCTATCAAAAATTGAACTCAAAGTTGATATGTGGTCTTGTCTTTTTCTTGATTTAGCCAATATGTCATCCATGTAATCCTCCACCATCTTATGGATCATATCATGAAATATTAGTGTCATGTCTCTCTAATAAGTTGCTCCTGCATTATTTACCCCAAACAACATCATATTCCAGCAGTAGGTGCCCCACGGACATGTGAACACTATCTTGTGTTGGAGATCTCCTTTTTCTATCATGATTGGATTATATCCAGAAAACTAGTCCATTAGTGATAGCATCTTGTGTCCAACCATCATATCCACTACCATGTCGATGTTGGGTAGTGGAATGTCATCCTTAGGACACACTTTATTTAAGTCTCTAAAATCGGTGTAGATATGGATGCCCCCAATGAGTTTTTAAATAGGTACTAGGTTGGATACCCACTCTAGATAATCGATCGGGCATATGAAACCTACATCCAAGAGTTTCTGCAACTCCATTTTGACTAGCAATGCTATTTGGGGATGCATCTTTGTGAGCTTTTGTCTCATAGGTTTTACTTCAAGATATACAACCAAGTGATGAACTACGACCCCTAGATCAAGCCCAGGCATGTCAGCATAATTCCATGCAAAATTTACTTTTATTTCCCTTAGGAATGCCACTAAGAGCTCTTTTACCTCTGTGAGAAGTGACTCGGAAGAGAATGTGATGTATGGTGTTGCTTTTGTTCCCAAATTGATGGGGTTACACTGTTCTATTAGGATTGTTGACTTTTCTTGATGAAGTGCAGTGAGGGGAAGATTGAATCCTTCATCCTCTGGTTCCTCAAAAAGGTTTTCACCATTTGATGTGTCCTTTATTTTTACTATTTTATGGTCAGAGAGTGCTATAGTGTGGTTTTCACTCAAGGACTTTGAGATTATTCTCAATTTCTCACTTTTGTGACTGAAGGATACAATCGTCTCCCATAATAGGTGTGATTGTCTAGTGTAATGTCAAATCTAGCCTTATGATCTCCACATGGTACTATATCTCGTAATCCCATGAATTTTGAGAGTGCCTCATCATTTTTTAACGTGTCCAAAATTGGCAGTCCTCGTTGGTCATAGTCGATGAGTTGGGGGTAGACCAGGTTTATTTCGTGGGTTTTGTGGTCTGACTCAAAATATAGGTTGCTAATCATGAGTAAGGAGGAGTCTTCAAAAAGCATGGGTAGGTCAGTTATGGTATCCTCATCATCACTACTACTACAAACATCAGTCACATCAAAAGAGAAGTTGTCTAAGGGAAGACCTATACATACTGGTAGTTGTAGGGTGACTACCATTAGCTGAGGGGGAGTCCTAACTGATTTAAATGGTGGACTATAGACACGTATGGTTATACTTGGAGGGTACACCTAAGGCCAATATTTTTCATTCGCCTTTCAACAATGATGGGTTCCAATTGGTCGGTGCTATTTTTCCAAGGCTTTCATTCCTATGGTAACCCATGCCAATCCTTTTCTTCTTTCATCCATAGGACGATTTGGTGCATGCCTTTCTTCTTGATAGAGGAAACTAGATACATCTCTCTCATCCACCACTTCTCGGCCTAGATCTCCCCAACACTTGAATCAGGAGGGATCTTTTCTAAATTTTTGAGATGTTGTATTAGTGGGTTGTGGTTGTCCATGGGATCTAGGAGATTGAGGTAACTTCTTGACTACAAAGGATCATTTCTTCATTCTGTATTCCCCACACCCATTGTCTTGGATTATAAGCTTTATCTTAGATATGTCAGGGATGGCAAGTGTCTTTATCCTAGAATTGGAGGCGATCTTGGATCGGTCTATATATGTATTTGAGGGGCCTTCATCATTCTTCGAGGACTTGGGGAACTTTATAGTACTTAGCTTCCAAGTTCTTACAGTAGGTGAAGGGTTTAGGATTATCGTAGATTGTGATCTCTTGGTTTTGGTATGAAAATTTGACGCATTTATGGAAATTCGATGCAACTGCTTGCATCCCATGGATCCACAAGTGCCCCAAGAGGATTTTATATGTTAGTTCAAGGTCAAGCACCTGATAGGTAGTTTCCATAATAACGGGCCCTACTTAAATAGGGAGTTGAATAGTGCCCTGAGACACTCTTTCTTGATCGTCGTAAGCCCTGATTGTGATATCTTTACCTTTTTTAATGGAATCTTCAGAGATTCCTAGATTCTTGATAAGATTGAGTGAACAAATTTTAATGCATACACCCCCATCCACTAAGACCCTTTTAACCTTATTTTTGTGAACCAGGACTTCGAGGTGGAGTGTACGATTGTGAGATGGCTGGGTGTACGATTGTGAGGAGATTTGGAGGGGTGATGTTACCATCCATAGCTTGGAATTTCTTTGTATCAAGTTTGGCGGAGATGATGGATGAAGCCAACACTTCCTCAAGGATTTCTCTGTAGGCGGCTGAAATATTTAGTAACTTGATGATGGAGATTTGAGTATGGGTTCTTTTTAATTGGTCAAGGGCATTGTAACTATTAGGGATGGATCTCTGATTTATGGTGGGGGTCTTAGTTGGTTGTGTTGCCCTGGCAATAGTGACCTTGTTGCCACATGTGGTGGCTCCATAATCAGCATTGGCTCCTTTGATGCTAACAATAGTGACTAATTCATCTATGGAGGCAACAAATCCATTGTACACATGATTTACATTTCCATAATTTTTATTCCCTTTTTTGTTTCCTTGGTTGTCATCAGGCATCAAGTTCGTGTATATTTTTTAGATCTTGATTACTAGTCAGTTGTTCAACATTTATGATTTTTTCATCGATGAGATCTTGGATGACATTTTTCAATTTCATGCAGTTGGAAATCATATGCCCCTTGAGCTTATGATAATCATAAAGGAAATTTTCATTGTACTAGGGTGGTTTCACTTAGGGTTCTTGGTAATTATCATAGGTGGGGATCTTGATGAGGTTCTCATTGACCAAATTTTTCATGATGGATTCAATTGATTCCCCAAGGGTTGTGAATTAACACTTAGGGGGATACTTGTTTCATGGAGGTGGTCCTCCTTGATTATTCAAGTTGTTGAATTGATTGTGGGGTGGTTGCTGGTTTACCATATTATCTTGCATGTTATTGTGATTATCTTTCTGTGTTTGATGATGTGCTTGATTATTTTTCTTTGGAGCACCGATGAAAACCTTAGCATCGACCACTCCATCGTTGGTGGCATTTATGTTCTTTTCCCATGTGCGAGGTTTCTCATTATAACTGGTGGATGGGCGATTGTCCTGACATTTAGGATATGTAGGTGTTCCTCCATATGTGATAAGGACTATTTTGATGTTGAGTGCCTTGGGGATCAATTGGTCGTATGTGGTGACACATTGCATCTTCAGATAGAATTTCAAGGTCTTCTCTAGATTAGAAATGATAGTGCGGATTTTTTGCTCTTTTGGCATGGTCCACTTGCTCTGATTGAACTTTGATTGCAATCATTGTAAGGAGGTGAATGATTCCCCATTTCCCTATTTGAGTGTTGATAATTCCTCTAAACTAACATCCATGCAAATGTTGAATGCATAATTCTGGAGGAATGCATCTTTGATTTCTTAGAATGTTCCAATGCCAGTAGGTAGACAAGAAAACCACTCCATAGCAGAACTAGCCAAGCTTCAAGGAAATAATCGCTTTAGATAAGTTTCATTGTATGTGACTTCCATACAATGTACTTGGAACTCTCTGATGTGATCTTCAAGGTTTCCTATCCCACGATATTTGTCAAATCTAGTGATTTTGAATCCCTTTGGGAATGGTACCATTGTTAAGCTCCTACTGAAAGGATAGGGACACAAATTGATGGGTGTCCTTGTTGTTTTTATTCATTGAAGATCAAGCACTTTCTATGAGAAAAGTATGATTTGTGTTGTTACATTTTCTTGTGGATCAGGAGGTGGGTTGAACATGTTTTGAGGTGTTGGATTGATGGGTGAAATGTTGGTGTGAGTTTTTTGCAAGCTTTGTTTGGTGAGTAATGTTTGTGTTTGTTGTTGAGCCAACAACACTTGTTGTAGGTCATGTTGTTGCTGCACAAACAAAGCTTGTTGTTGGTCGTGTTGTTGTTGTGCCCAAAAAGATTTTTGTTGAGCCACTTGTTGTTGTGCTTGATAATCTTGCAAGGCTGGTTGATATGCTTCTTTCTGGGCTACTTGTAACTGCGCTTGGTATTGTGCTTGCACGTGCACTTTTTGAGCATGGTATTGGGCTTGATCTTGAGTATGCACTTTTTGGACTGCTTGTGCAATTTAAGAAGCTTGTGTGGCTTGGGCTGCTTGAGCGGCAAGAGCTTCTTGAGCAGCTTGGGCAGCTTTTGCGGCTTGTGCAGCTTGGTGTGTTGCTAATTGTGCTTGTGCTTGTTGAGATGCTACTTGGGAGACATGTTGATTTTGGAGTGCCTTTTGATAGGTGGCTTGTTGAACAGTTTGCAACATAATGTTGAATGAATTCACCATGTTGTGTTATGGTGGTGGTGGTAGATTGGGAATGGTGTTGACCATTGTGATGAGTGGAACGGTTGTATTGATTATCGGGGTTTGAGTGGTGGATGGTGAGATTGAGACGATTGGTCCTTGGGAAACCATTCTTTGAGGAATGGTGGATGTGTTGATTATTGGGGTTGTTTGGATGGTTTCCATCTATTGTTGTGATATTGATGGTATAACAGGAAGATTTGGCCTATTTCTTTGATTCATGATAGGGAGATTGCCTTGGTTTTATTGATTGATGGTGGGTAAAGGAGGAAGACCCAACCCAAGGAGTGATGTTGATATAAGTGGTATATGTGGAAATGGTGGAAAGATGAGTGATGCATTATGTTGAACAAATGATAATGAGAGATCAAAGACTCCCCTTGCTCTGAACAAATCATCTTCTCCTTGTGAGGTAATAGGGAGAGAGGTTTTCTTGTCCAGAGGATAGACTAGTGTTGCATGGAAGGAGGATGAATTTTCATGATTATGAAATGTGAGCGAAATATATGGGTGTAATGGATTCACTGAGATGGATTGATCAGATGTGGTGTTCACATTCAAATCTTGGTTTCTCACAAGGGGATGTGTTTTAAGGGCATGAAGCAATGAGCTTCCTTTGCTAACAATTAGTGGTGTTTGAGCGATGGATGATGTGATCTGTGGGATGCTTTGGGTGATTTTTTTAGATGGAGGCATGGGTGGGATTGGAGGCATGATGCCAAGAGTTCTTTTCACAATAGTTCTTATTTCAAAGTCTGAAGGGAGTTTACCCCCTTCTTTTGCTAATTCAAGCATATATTGGGAGGGATACAACCTCATCATGAATTTTGGACCATCTCAAGGATTCATCTTGTGTCATCCCTAAGACATTATTGGCGATGTCTTCCACTTGACCTTCATCTTGAGGATTTTGAGGTATTTGAGGAGGATTGATTGGGAGTTCAATAGATATCATAGGGTTGAATCATATTTCAGTTTGACTTAGATCACTCAAAGTGGATGTTTCTTTTTTTTGCTCCACATTTTTCTTGTATTGAGATCAATTTTAAACCATAGAATAAGGATCAATTTTTAGGAATGTGAGAAATGAACCTCTAACACCTTAGATTGGTCTAAAATTTAGGCTCAAAGAAGAGAAACCAAATTTTCTTTAAGGATCAAAGGATGGGGATGAGATACATGGAGGATGGATGGTGCAGATGATTGAACTCTTGAGAAATTTTGGAGGTGATACTAGACTTTAGGGTTTGATTTTGGATTGATTGATTTGAGATAGTGCACTTGTAAACTCTAAGAGCTTGGATTTTGTCTTAGGGTAGACTTGTACACAAGGTGATAATTTGACTAAAGGTGTAAAGAAGGATTCATAAATACACCCTTAATCAAACAATATGATTTTGGATAATGAACTCCTAGACCCCAGGATGTTGGATTTTATCAATGGGTAAATTCATTCATAAGGATTGATAATTTGATCAAATATGTGGAGAAGGATTCATCTACACATATCTAACCAAACAAAATGATTTTGATTTTCCAAAAGTCTAGTATGGATGATATTTCCAAGATTTTCAAGATTTGTTGGTGAGATGATTTTATTTTGATGCTTGAAGGATGAAAGAGAGTGATGATTTTGAACCTAGAGAAAACTCATTTTTATAAGACCTCGGTTTTGAAGAACATGCAATACTTCCTATGTGAGAAGTGAAAACCTTTGGAAGAGACTTGGATTTTGTTGGTAATAAAATTCACACAAGTTTGGATTGTTCTCTAAGGATTTCTTGTAAAAATTATAGACCAACCTTTCTCTAACTTCAATAATTCTTTCAAGATGCTCCTTATGAGCTTTAGGACTAAGACTTTTGAACTTGCATTTGTAGATTCTTATTTTGTGGGAAATAATTTGGAAGAACACATGTGTGGGGTCCAATTGTCTCTTAACTTTTCTTAATGTGTTATTTTTACCACAAACCCTCTCTTGATTAATGTTTCAAACTAGATGCCTAATGTCCTAACTTCTTCTCATCCCACAAATTCCATTATGTGGAGAATCAAGGAAATTAAGGAAAAAATTTCCTAATGTTGACTTTAGTAAAGACAAATGATGATAAAACCCAAGTACTTAGATGCCTCTAAGGATGAAATCCCTAGGGCAAGCAAGAGAACTTGAATTCATCAAAGGTATTTGCTTCCCTAAAGGGTTTAAAATTTTTAAGATCTTGTGAATGTTTGTTTTCAACTATTTTTTATCAAAGCAATGTGTTTTTTATTCCAAGAACATGTACAATCCTAGGATGAGAAGACAATATTTGTTGGGTTCCCACTTGGATAAATCCAGCTGTACATATTCAATTTGGATGATGAGATGCTTGACCACACAAGCTCCTCCTTATAGTGCACTCACTTCTCAAGTCAACCAAGAATCAATACCCATGAAATTCCCATGGAATAATTTTCATCTCTACAAAAAAACCACATGTTACGTGGTGTAGCTTCAAAGGACATGACCTTTTGCACCAACAAATAGACAAGGATTTTGGTCTTTCTAAACAAGGGGTTTTAATGAGGGCATCCCATTCATGGGGGACCATCCATGCAGCGAGATACCATTGCTACCCTTCTCATTGGAATAATCCTCATGATTCTCAAACTTTCCTCAAGAATCCACACTTATATACCAGTTGGAAGTCACTTTGCTTTAGCATGTTCCCGGTTGGGTTGTTCCCTTGGGTGATTACTTATTCCCACAAGGAAAGCCCTCTAAGATAAAACAAAGAAAGAAAACATAAATTTTTAACTCGATCAATATTTGTTGTGAACCAAAGAGAGAGAATGTATGCAATATACTCCACTCACACTCGCAAGATTTTTTCAATTTTAAAATCCAAATTGAACTGTGGAGGCAATATTTATGACAACTTAATATCAGAAAAAGACTTTTGATTCTCAAGATTGCTATGAGGCAGGAGAGAAGTACATACATCTTTTTGATGATATTACTTTGTGAAAAATATTACAAAAAACCAAATGCACATGTTCATTTTAATTTCCAAAGGCTAAATTGAGTTCTTTTTAAAGCCCCAAATCGAAATGTGAGAGTTGTTTGTCAAATTTTTAGAACCCAAATTGAAATTTAGTAAGTTTCTAAGGTTCAATTTTAATCCAACTTTAAAAATATCAATGATTAATTTTAAGCTCCAAAAAATTGAGTTGTTTTAAAATAGAAAACGAGAGTAGAAAATGGAAGCTCTAGATCATTACAACAAGCATTAAAAAATGTTTTTCAAGTCTTAATTTGAAATTTTCCAACTCCAATTAGTTCGCCTTTGTTCAACTTTGATGCTCAACTCCAATGCCAACCTATAAAACATCACAATGTACAATCATAGAGATGAGATTTATCAAGAAACTAATAAATCATTTCATATTATCACAAAAATTACAGTCATCATGCAAAGCTTATAAAAAATAATAATGATAGGACTAGCACTTAAAATTTTATCAACACATGATTCCGAATGGACATTATAAAATAACGGTGCCAAATGAAAAAAACGATGCCCAAAAATTAGTCAACACATCAATCAAGTGAATGCCAAAATTTATTACAGCTTGTCAAATCCTAGGATTGCACTTATTGAATGTAAGAACGCTAATTTGCATTTGTCTTGTAATCCAAACAAAAGGTACTTCCACCGTAATGATAGAATCTTCAGAAATGATTTTCCAAGTAGAAGACAAAAACCCCTGACCTAACATACAGTGCAAAGCCTTGAGCTTTTAAAATGCATGTACAGACTTCGACATCCACTTAAATGAACACAACTAATAATTTCAATGTAGTTAAATGAAATTAAAAAAAAATAGTCTTCAATAGTAGCTTCTCTTATTCATATTATCAAACTCTAGTCTTTATGCCCTATTCTCATTATGTCATGTAGCTTCTTACCATAAAACTAGTAACTGCACCTCAGTGTGCAATGGGTACACCGAACATTTGATGGAGATAAAAAAAAAAAGTGATATTTTATTTAAAAGATATATATTTATTTGTAAATAAGCGAAAGTTATGTATTTAGCATAGTGTAATTTTGGAAAGTTAAAGAACAAGTATAGTTGCAGAAAATTGTGAGGAAATATTCACTTTAGAATTCAATAAGCACCAGTAATTCCATATAATAATTTACTAAAAAAAATAAGTTAAAATAGCTATAAGATTTGATGTAGATCAAAATATCTTGGAAAACATTGCATTTACAGCTTAAGCTGCAGCTGTTATACATTAAAATGTTAAAAATATTGTCAGAAAACTATAAAAAAATAGCCTTGAGAACAGTTCACTCTGCAAAAATAGCTATGGTAACCATTGCACTTACAGCTTTAGTTGTAGTAGCTATACAATAAACAATAAATAATATTTGGTTTGTCAGGCCAATCCCATTAAATAATATTTGGTTTGATAGTATGTCTTAAAAGTACAAGCACCAATATATTGGGAAAAAAGTGAGAATGTATTAAGTTTAACATATGAAGATGTTTGATCTGTACTGTTCATTGTGTGAAAATAGCTCTAGCAACCATTGCATTTATAGCTTTAGCTGCAACTGATATACATTAAAAAGTAAATAATATTGTCAGAAAATCAAAGAGAAATAACCAAAAAATTTAACTACCAAACGAACATAAAATTATTGTAATAGTATTATATATTGAAACAACCACAGATAAACCCATAGAACCAATGCCTTCATTTACTAGAAAAGAAGAGAATTATAGTATTGAAATAGAACACAACAAAATATGTAGGAAATTTTTTGAGGGTAGGTGAGATGAAAATGTGACAGCATATAGTCATTAATCTAGAAAGAAGCCAAAGCACAAGAAAGAGTTACGTAAAAGGGTCAATTTCATGCTATTCATAACGTTATGGAGTTTTATGGAGTTTCGTAAAGTCTATTAAAAATAATCTTTGTTCAGATCGTTATGGAGTATTATGTAAATCAACAAGAACAAATGAACATACATAAACAAAATTTACCAAGCTATCCCTGTTTTGTGTGCTTCCTCTCACCACAGAAATGGGGATGATATGCATGTTGTCCTCCCAGTCCATCTAAAAATTTGATCCCTGCCAAAGAGTAGAGAGAAGAATTATGATTAATTTGAGAAAGAAATAAGATTATTAAACTGATAGGAACACTGTCTAGAATCTAGTGAGTAAAAAGCCTAAATGACATTTTTGAAATAATAACACTTTTAACTAAGTAAAATTTCACACAGCTAGAAAGTAAATGACATTAATATTTTGGCATTTTGTATGACGATATTTGTAACAAGTAAATCTAGTATTCGTAATTGTAATGGAGTATAAAAGTGAAGTCGAGGAGTTTGTTTTTGAAAGAATAAAACAAACGCTTGTATTTCAAATGCAATAATAAACCTAAAATTTACCAAGAGAAATTATTTTAGGAGCCTGCAATTATCTGTAAATTACTTTAGGAGTGTTAAAATTGAATGGAAGATGCAATTATCTATAAATTAGAGAGGAATGAAGAGCAAAAAGAATATAAGATAAGGGAGAATGTTTTACTGATGTGAACAAACTTTGCAGTGGAGAGGTCTAGTACAAACAATAGCTTTAGTATAAGATGGTGGATATGATGTTCATAGACCGGTTGTGTAGCATTTGAGTTGTGTGTTCAAACCCCTATTTTTCTAGGAATATGGAACAAGTTAGCCATGATGAAATATGCAAGTCAAATTGAACTCCTCCCATAGATGTGAAACTTTTAAAAAGAAAGTAGCAAGTTTGTAGAAAATATTTTGTATTGGGGGAATTGATTAAATAGTTGATTTCTAGAGCTATGCATAAAAAGGGACAGGCCTGCAAAGTGAATGTTGAAAGTGAGGAAGAGATTGGATACTCATTGTCTGAACACTTATGTGCGCAATTGTAATGTAGACATTGAAAGGCAGAGGATTAAAGAATTATAGAATTAACATGTATTTTCTGGTTGAAAAGAGTTTGAGAATGTCAGGTGACTGAAGTCGAAAGTGCTAGCAGTCGAGCCTCCTCTTTAATCCTGCATGCAACATAAGGGCTTTGTTGCATGCGTGTGTATCTTTGGAATGTGAATGAAGGGTGGATATGAAGACCTCCAAGGTGAATGACTCTAGAAATTGTTGTGAATGTCAACCCTTGCCAATCAATGTTGCCAATGTCAATAGTGGCCCTTTCAAGTGTAAGGCCATGTGATTTGTCGATGGTTAAGGCCCATGCCATTTTCAATGGAATTTGGCACCGACCACCATGGCTCAAAGCGGTAATAGGAACATGTGTTGGATTGTATGGATCCCAAATAGGCCCTATGTAATGCTTGAAGTGAACAATAACAAACAAGGGGAGTTGGGGTGGTCTTTCACCCTCCTTGTAGACAATTTGTTTGACTTGTCCAAGAGCACCATTGATAAGGCCTATATCAATCGAAAGATTAAAACATAGCATAACATTTTGGTTGACACACAACAAGATTTTAGATTCAAGTTGTTCATCATCTGGATTGAAGTGTAATGAGCTCCCTGTTTTCTCTGTAGTGGATAAGGCAACGGGTTGCGCTAAAGACAACAACATGCACTTATTATGGAGCAAGACCATTTTATTGGTTGCAAAAAGATGTATGGATGATAAGAAAGCACCTTGTTCTGTGGATGTTAGTGTTGAGGTTGATCATGACATTAGTAGTTGCCAATCTATAATTGTTGGTTTAGCCTTCCTTAAATTGCACAATAGTTCACGGAATAGAATTTGAGACGGATCCTCTCCGCTCTGACGAAATATTTTGTTGAGTGTAATAACTATTTGGAAGCTCCGCCATAGTGTCCCACCATATGAAGTAGATGAGTACATAGGAATGTCTTTGACTAGTGGTAGTTGGCCCAAGTCTCCAAACAATAGTATTGAATGGCCACCAAATGGGGTGCGGATATGTGTAGGGAAAGCTTCACTCAAATGAATGTCAATGTGTTCTACCAGCTTTGGACCGATGAAGCTCATCTCATCTATCAAAATGTAGCAAATGAAGTACATTTTCTCTTGGAAGCTTGCTAGTGTTTGGCCTTGCAAGGGAGCCATCTCTTTGATGGGTATGCGAAGTGCAGAATGGATTGTTGATGCTCCAATATTGAAAGTTACAACACCTATAGGTGCCAAAAGTAGGAGCAATGTCTGACCACTTGGAGCTGAACCATTGAGTGCTGGCCTGATATTATTTATTAAGTGTGACTTTCCAGTTCCTGCAGTTCCTTGAACAATTACTTTTAGTGGTGGTTGGGAAGTGTTGGAGGATAGGTGCGATAACACTAATTCCAAAGGTTTTTTTTGTTCTGATGAGAGGGCATGTAGGTTATTAACATTGGGTGGAAGAGGAACTTGAAATATTGTGCAGTTTGTGTCTACGAAGTTGGTAGCCAAAGTGTGATATAGTGGATTTATGGATGGAGTCTCCCAATCATGGTTAAGTTCTATTCCACGATTACCCAACATGTCAATTTTGTTAAGGTGGATTGGATGGCTTGGGTGTACACTTGACAAAACTTGCCATTCAGATTGATTGCATTGTTGTGGTTGTTCATCATTGCTTGAAGGAGTGTTGGGGTCTGGATCTGTGGTTGTTTCTGGTGCAATTCGTTGCACATTCCATGGATGGTAAGTGCATGCCAACCTCTCCCAGTTAGTAACAATTTTAGTGGTGGATGACCCACAGTCATTTTCAATGTTACAAAATGGTTTGTAGAGAAGCAATTCACTCCAACAAAACTCATTAAATCTTGGGTCGTCCTTTGCAGGAATGCTTGTGAAGCACGGGGATACTCGAACAATAGCTTTTGTGGCATGTTATTTCCATTGGTTTGTTTTGTGATTTGCTCTGAAGCTCCATTGTTGTGTGACATCAATCAATGACATTGTCTCCAAACAAAGAGGATGACTCATGTATGCATCAATGTAGTATGTGTTTGTTGATGTGGACGTGGGTGAGAGCGAAATGCGTTGATAGTGTTTTTGGCTTACATTTAAACAAACAAACATCCTACTAGACAGACAAAGGGGTAGTTTTAATAATAGGTGGCAACTTTCTTGGGCACTAATATCACGGTCAACAAGGTTGTCAACAAGCATTTTCCTAAAAGCTATTGGTGCTGGCTTGTCAAGATCAAAGCTAGTCGAAATATGAGAAAGCATTGCATGATATGTTTCAAATTTGCTTTTTGGTTTTGCTGCATATTTTGCTATATATTTGAGCACTACATCTATTAAGAGAATGGGTTGACAATCTACATTTGCTCGCCAAATAGAGAGGATAGTGGGGTTGTGAAGATTAACTCTATCATCATTATGAGTAGGGGTTTGCTTTGGTTGGCCACTCTCATTTGAAAGACTTGAAGTGGCTTGGATGGGCCAAGGGGCCTTGTACCGGCATTCAAAGGTGGCTCCTTTTTTTTGCAAGCATGTGTTCAAGGTACAACATGTATGGCATTGAACATAGTTGAGTAGTTCATTGTAGTCATGTGAAGGGTTGGACAACATAATCATTCCTGTGTCCATTAAGCATGGGTTGTCAAAGGTAGATCATGGAACCCTTTCATTTGATATTGGAATGGGGCTCAGGTTCCATGCAGAGACATATTTGTCAATGTAGTTGATTTCATTTTGGACTGATGCAAGATTATTCCATTGTAGTGTGGCAATATTAGGTGCTTCTTTGAGTCAAACAAAGCCATGGATATGCCCAGAACCTCGGTGCTGCCATTCATACCTGGAGAATGGAGCTCTTCGTAAGAAATCAGTGTATGGAATAGATTAAAACAAAACAATGTGAAACATGTTTACCTATACCAATAGTCAGTTGTGCAGAGGAGCTTTTCCAAAACCTCTTCACAAAAAGCAATAAATCTATGATGCATGTAAAGTGCAGAAAGGTGTGGGTTTTGGACTATATTTTGGATCCTCCCTCGAGTTGCAGTCATAGCATTTGATGGTGTCGTAGATGGCATGACTTTGTGTATGTCTAGCCATTTTGTATTTGTTGCACTAAGGGTAAAGAATAGAGCCGGGCAACCAACCTGAATAACCATGTCTAATAGCTCCCCCCTACGATGAGTCCAAAAGGGTCGTGTGCCACGTATTATTGATCCAAACTGCATAACCTAGTCTGCAAGCTTGTCATCAAGAAGGTCCTTTAATCGTTGGCGCAGGGCAAGTATTGTTGTTGGCAAGCTACATTCCAAGTGTTTTTGAATAAAAAAAGAAGTCGTCGCTTGGCTTCAGTGGCGCATAAGAATATAAAGTATGAAGTATCTAAACCGTGGGTGTTGGCTGAACCTATTATCATGGTATCTCAAAAGATGGACAGTATATTCATGTAGCTTGACCTCTTTCATATTTGTTTGGTTGAATGCAGTTGTGCCCTTTGGAAACAATGTGGGAAATGCCATAACAAATAACCCTTTTATGCAGTATTCATTTATGGGCGTCAAAGAAACTTGTGGCCAATCAATAGCAAGAGTGGGGCGTCCTTCCCCTAACTGTAACAAGGTTTGCATTTCTTGCACTTTTGTATGGGCAGGGGGCATGTTTTCCACAAATGATGTTGCTCGCGAATTATCTTGCAATTGTTCTTCGTCTAGATTATCTATTTCCATGAAACATACATCTGAGGGATCTGAATTTGAGGTTGTTGCATGTAGAAGGTCTGAGATGTCAGTGGAGGCAAGAGGCAAGCATAACAGAGATTCCTCATCTATTTGTACATCTTTGTAGTAAGGGTATTTAAAGATCTTATACTGTAAAGCCTCATGAACATGTGATCTGCAAACATAGAAGCTATATTGTTGGGAAGCAACATTTTTTTTGTTGACTATGAGTATATCTAGGTCATGTATATGTCATGGTAAATAAGTTGCAATTACAGTAATATCCTGAGGAAAAAAAATAGTGTGGCCACTATATTTTAACTGGCCCCCTCTTGCATAAGTAACTTGGAGGATAGGGTTGACTCTTGCTATAAGCATCTCCTCGATCTGAGTTAGGTTTTGCGAACAAGCAGGCTATTCACCGGGGTCCATGTTGTTCCACCTTGAAAAGCAATTGCCATTTTTTTCTGAAATGCACCTTAAACATGCAGTACTACCATTGAATTGCCTAGTTTTTATTCCTGAATATCGTTCCATGCATATTTGGCATGTTGAAATGTTTGATAGGTTGTCCAACTATGAACGGAAGGAATTTCTAGCAGCGTAATAGTTTGTAGGAAATAGTGGAGAATTTTGGGTTTGGGAGGGGGAGTTGGTTTGTAATATAGACTGCATATGAGTTGTGGGTGCTTGTAATGGGAAGGGGTTACTGGAAGGAGAGGGTGTGGACGTGGAAGCTCTTGCTTGGAGGTCATGACGGTTTGCTCGTCTCCCTCTATTAATAGAATCCTTCTTTGCATGGTACCTTAATTGTTGCAATTGGTTATAGCGAGAACGCTTTGCTTCCAAAATATCTGCTTCGTTTTCCATTACAATAATTAAAGCAATGCAATAAATTTCGTGTGTAACATTAACTTTTCACATTGAGGAAAGACAATAGACTTTTTAAAAAAAATATGTGTGAGTGTAGGTGGTTGTGTTAAAAATTTGTGTTGTTGTGTGTAGAATTTGTTGTTCATAATATAATGACTTGTATAAAATATAATCGGCCATAATGCTTGCAGTAAAAATAATTAGTAGTGACACAAACTTTGTTGGAATGCATGGATTTAAAATAAGAAGAGAGAATAATACCATACAAGTGCAAAAGATATAATGTGGGATAAAAAAAGATGATACAATTATTGTAGGCAAATGTGTGATATTTTAATATTTATGATAACTGTAATATATATTTGAATGTGGGTAAAAAAATAATTAATTATTTGACAATTAAAGAAGGATTTTGCATTATAATTTTCTTAAGGGATGTATGCGTAGTGCTCAAATTGGTTGTTGGCAAATAAGTTGATGATCCTCGAGGCTATGTTCAAGAAGAAAATGCATTATGTAAAAATTAATAACTCTTCAAACCTCAAAATAAATTGAAAATTTCATTTACTTCTGCCTATTTTCTTCACATGGATGGTAAAAATTGAAATATTTCATGGAATCTCTTAGTTCATTAGTAAATCAGACTTGTTCATGAAGCACTGAGCTCAAGCTTTCAATCCCCAAAAAAACTACCATGTACAGTACAAGGCAAGGTCCAAGTACACTTTTTCCTAGTAAGTTTTTGAAAGGTAAATTTTTGAAAGAAAGTATAATAAATACAAATGAAGATTCAACAGTATATAATTACTTAAAAAAATATGCTCGAGCAAAGAGTTCCCATACCTACAAAAATATAATTGCTCCAACATATAATTTCTTTGTACTTCATACTTAAAAAAATATGCTCCAGCAAAGAGTTCCCATAACATTTTTATGAAATAAAATCTTAAATATAAAAATTATTAAAATTATAAAACAATCATATTCATGCAAATATTTACATCTTATTTATTGTGTATGTCTTATAAATATAGTAATCATGAGTTGAAAAATTATCATACCATTTCATAGTGTTACAAACACTAATATGTTTTGGTATTTTCATAGTGTTACAAATAGTAATATGTAAGAATTACATTTAATTCTTACATATTAAACAGGTAATTACAAAGTCACATTAATGTTTTAAGCTAAAATGAAATTCAGTTGAAGTTGATCAGTTTTTTTTGCAGTAATGTTAATTTAGTTTGTTATCAACATAGAAAATCATCCAAGTCCTAAACCCGCCTATTTAATTCTAATGAATCCAAAATCATGCCCGATCCCTTCTTGGCAAAAGCCTCCCTTGTGTATATTCTCCCTCCCTGTGCCGAAATGGGAGCTTTGGAATAGGCTATGCACACCATTCACAAGATAAAAAAATAGAGGGATTTCATAAGATGATGTACTCGCAACTACCCTGGTAGACATGTATGCAAAATGTGGATGCATAGGCAAGGCACACGAACTGTTTGACTTAATGCCTCAAAGAAATGAGTTGTCATGGAATGCCCTGTTGGATTTAATGCCTCAAAGAGATGCAATCTCATGGAATGCCCTCATTGAAGGATATTCACAAAATGGATTTGTCGAAAAGGCTTTAAAAACTTTCAGGCATATGTAATCTTGAATGAATATACTTAACTAAAAATGGAATTATGCTAATATATACTTAACTACGTAGGGTAAAAGGGTAAAGTATGTCGTAATGTTAAAACCTAAATGTGCTCATTATTAGGATCTTGACCGTAATTTTCATTTTAATAAACAAACTCTAAAACTCTCGTTGAAACCTTAATTAATAATTTAAGGCATTAATGTGCTTTAACTTATTCTGAAATCAAATGCATAAATGGAATACAATCCTCATTACAGACATGAGATGTGTTGAAATTATAAATTATGATAGGCGCAAGGCATGAATAATAAGAGGAAAAGTGAAAGAATTTATTTTGATACAGACAAAGCTTCATTGCCTAAGCAAGAATCCTTACCTGCCCCGCTCGTATGGGTTGTTTCAGCCATGATCTATGGGAGTTCCTGCTCTTGCAACAGCACTATGGTGCTTAATAGCATGAAAAACTTGTTGCAATTGTGTCCCTTCCTATGTTGGGTTCTGAAATAAAACCACAGATTCGAAATCAAAATTATAAATAAATTTAGCATTTAATTTTTGAGAAATTTTTCCCAAAATTGAAATAAAAAATAAACAATGGTGAGACCAAAACGATAACTGGGTCCCTACTACATGCGCTATACTTCAAAACAAAATTATAAAAAATGAGCCCATTAGAAAATCAAAATACCTTTGCAATGACATATTCACTTAAAATTCCAAAATTCTCCAACGCCATTGGTATAAGGAATAGAGGGTTGACAACCGTTGCCTTACAAGGAAAGGTCACGGTAAAGCAGCTTCAAACTGGTAGTAATAAATGTTTTATGGTTCTTCCCTTAATAATAAAAATAGTAATTTTTCGTTTAAATAATTCTCCAATGCCACTAGTGTAAGCAATAAAGGGTTAACAACCACTGCTTTATAACGAGAAGGTTTTGCATAAAAATAGGGCGTGAAATATGAAACAGCCATCTCTTTCACAATTTTTTTTGCCTGCTCTTTTTGACAATACCGGTCTCATTAAAAGGAAGGTCAATTAGTGATAGTTTATGGTTTTTAGTTTTGAAAATCTTCATGATTTAGGAAAACAATAATTATTAAATTTGAGTTTGTGAACTATCCACGTTTTCATATGTTGTAAAACAGGGGCAAGCTAGTCTTGAGGAAAAGTATCTTTAAAACTCCATGCTTAACCTTACATATAGGGGTGTAGTACGTGCCGCAAAAATAATCACCATTACCATAGAGACCAAGTTGTAATCAGAAAATGAATACATGTAAGATGAATACAAATATATTGAACAAAGAAGATGGATACAAGTAAAGCATGGTGAGAAATTACGTGAATGAACACTAACCATTAAAATAACCAAAAAAATAAAGCTTTTCTGAATGCAATTGCTTGTGAGGAACCTGTAGCCAGAATGCCTGTATTTGTTATTTTGTCGGAGACAAGCTGGTTGTGATACAAAAATAACCAAAAAAGCAAGCCTTTTCTGAACAGAAGCCTAGAAAATATTTGTTATTTTGCTGGGGGTAGGTTGGTAGTGATATGAGAATAACCAAAAAAATGCAAGCCTTTTCAGAATGCAATTGCTTGTGAGGAACCTACAGCCAGAATGCCTATATTTGATATCCAATCTATGTATTTGTTTTTAAAATTTTCAAACATTAAAGTGGAGAATTCAGTAGACAAATTGTAGAAAATTGTAGGTTCACAATAAAACAGATGTATAAATTATTGAGTTAAAATAGAAGAAAGTGTTGTTGATAGCAAATATAACTTGTTAATCCAACATGTCACTTAATGTGTAGACTGTGGTTACAAATACATCTTAAAATTTTCATTAGGCTACCTACATTTATTAAGCAATTTTAAGGTAAAACCAGCTAAATTTTAGATATTAATGTACACTGTTTAAAATAAATATAGTATATTTAGTATGTGCAAAAGAAATAATTAAAATTCAAATATCGAAAAGTGTAAGGAGAATTTTCTTTCTTTAGACAAGTATGCTCTTCCATATTCTATCCAAGTCAAGTTTCAAAATATTATCCTTATCATTCTCGTATGTGCAATACATGCAAGAATAAATAGTCCAATTGTCTTCCCACATGCTCAAGTTTTGATAAAAATGTCTCTTGAATAAAATTAATATTTTTGGAACTTCAGAAAAACATAGGCTGGAAGAAGAGAAACAAAACATTCCATATGGATAGAAAGCCAAAAGGAACAAGCAAAAGAAAGAAAAGGAGAGTGAAAGCACAGGTAATTTATCATTTCAAAGCACATATTTTGAAAGTAGTATGCGTTGAATCAAAGCCTTATGAAATTGAAACTGGTATTATATATCTTTGGATAATTGGAGAACTTGCATTAATTTTCAGAATGTAGAAGACCCCCTTTTACCTAAATGGCATCCTGTGATATACAAAGACTTATTCCTTTGTATGTGGGTGGTCATGGTCTTCAAGCTAATTCATGACATTATATTATGATTGTTAACAAGTGATGTCTCTTTGTAATATGCAGAGTGAATAATATGGGAGACAATCATCATGAAAGAGAAACAAAAATGACTTTATTATGAAAGAATCATCTCCCACAATTGGAGCTCCAAAATAATAAGTACCTCGATGGGTTTTCTAGGAACAAACAAATGCAGGTGGTACTAAGGACACATTTGTACGATATGTGGGAAATAAGTTGCCTAGATTGAGGCATTGAATAGAGCATTTTTCAGACATATTTAGATGATCTCTGCACAACCTTGTTTCTATATTTCCTTAATTGTTAGTTTGCATAAGTCTCCCCTTTTCTTTGATTACTTATTAATTCTATTCATATTTTTTCACAAGTTTGATGGTTTTCTCTCCATTCATTTTGCTCTTTATATCGACTTGACGAATGTGCATAGTCATTATACCATGTGTGATAAGTCAATCTAAATGCAAGGAAAATTTCTCAAATATCCTATTCATAGTTTTTCTATTTTTCATACAATTATATCAAATAGATATTAAAAGAGTTTTTTTGCATGGTAATCTAAATGAAAAAATATGTGTAGTGACCCTTTAGTTTTATTGAGCCTAGCCAACAACATCTCATTTCAAGATCATAGAAATCTTTATATGATCTTGACTCTTAAGCAAGCTCTTAGAGAAAGATTCATGATTCTATGTAACAATATCATATCATTGTAGCGCTTCTAACTTCAACATCTATATCCAGCATATAAATTGTCATTTTGACTATTGTCATGTATAAGGCCAGCCATACTAGTTTTATTCATACTACCAAACGTAGTTTGTGGATATATTTTGATATGACAAACTTAAGCACCTTGCATTATTTTCTTGAAAGGTAGATTTTGCAGTTGAGAGACATAATTTTCCTCCCTAAATACAAATGTGCTTTGGACCTACAAATGTTTCAAACACCAAAAACAATATATATTCTTCTTTACCATCCAATAATTTGATGAAGATAGGATGCCGGATTGAATCACATACTTACCATTCACAATTAACTTTAAAATATAATCATTCCACAAAATAATACACAAAACATGCTTGAAATTAAAACTTGCAATACTCAAGGAAAAAGTACATGTGAGGAGATCACCATGTGGAATTCTGCCACTCCGGATAAGCTGCTGGAAATTTTAGGAATGCAGCACATCTCATCTGTATTAATGAATTTGAGTGGACTTTTATTTTCTCATTTGTTAGCTGGGAAGAAATTAGTGACAATAAGAATTATGGGTGCACCCGAAAAATTCTCACTGGCTAGTGTTCATAGTGTACTAAAAGTGATTGAATGATACTTTTTGTACATAGAAGGGTATTTAGTGTATTAATCAAATTGACTGAAATTGAAGAGTTTTCTTAATATATACGTTGCAGATAACATAGTGCATGCAAAACAATAGTCACATGGAAAGGTCAAAATCAGTGAGATGGGCCCTCCAACCTGGCTACAAATCTCGGGAGGGCCGGAGCTAAACTATCACCATGCTATAATTCACGGGTAGTGGTGGGACTGGGTGGCGGTGTGTGGAGGATATACTCCCCTCCCCCCCACATTCTTTACCCATATGGCTCCTCTCACACTTGGATAAAGTTGAAAATTTACATTATTCAATGTAAAATCTAAATAAAAAACTGAACATTAATCAACTGCAGTGGGAGTGGGACCATGTTACTAAATGCTTCCCAAGAGGCGTGTTCAACAAATTAATTGACTGATAGACTGTATGATTCGTTCACTCCACTAACTTCTAAAAATTCATATTCTTTTCAAGAAGGAAGAGGATCTTCCAAATTAGAAGAACAAAAGCGGATGAATCGTTGAACAAAAAAAATCATGGCAAGCGAACGCATGCCCTAACGATCCAAAAGCATTTTAAGCACATAAGGCCAAAGAGTTCACGAGTTCCAAATTGTACTCTAAAAATGTGATATCATACATACCTATACATTATCCCAACATGATGTAAACTTGTGTAAATGGATAATTTAAGGGGCTTCGTCTATACGATATTCAACTAACTTTTCATCTATGGAGCTTATGTAAATTTATTACAAACCAGGTAACTCCCCGCTTTGTGAGGATTTTGAGTTTTTGGCTCGATTTCTAGGGTTTATTTTGATTCATTGGACTGTGGTTGTTCTGTATTTCATTCCTCGAGCTCAGAGTTGTTCGAGATCATGAGGGTTTTTTTGAATGGAAGTTTAAATGAAACCAAAATTAGTTAAATAGTTATGTTTTATGACATTTAAGGGCTTCACTGCGATCATTGATGTGGAGCAAGCTTGCGTTGTAAGTTTTGGGCAGATTGAGTGTAATTTTATATTCTGGAATTGAAAGGTTTCACCATGATCACTATTCCTAATTAACATAAAAAATGTCTACCAAAATTACTTTCAAATATTTATTTTCCAAGGCATGATAGGGTTTTCATGGAAATTAATAAAAAAAAAATTAAAATTTATTGTGGTTTACCGTCAAGGGTTTTATGTCATCGTAGGAGGTTGAGGAAAAACATTGATGGTTGTGGAGTGAATCACTTTTAACTCGCATGCAGAATGTTGATAATGGGGGTTTAGAAGGTTTCAAGCAATTGCAAGCGTAAAAACAAAAAACTCGACATTTTCCAGCATCCTCATCACCTATGCAAAGTGGAAGCTATGTAGCAGTGCACAAACAATTTTCAAAGCAATAAAAGATGATGAATTTTGTTTGAAGTTGCAGATGCAAAGGGGTTCGAGCTTAAACTTACTCGAGAAAACCGTGAGCCGACTGTGTAGAGGCTGAGAAATGAGGGCAAACGAAACCAAGGAGAGGTGCAAGACTACGATGAAACGAGGCTCAGTCGTTTACCAGTTTTGCCCCAATGGTTTCATAGGAATCTAGAGGTGCTTTCCGCTCCTCCACTCTCTTGTTCGCTGGTATATTGACCTTTCACTTCTCCAAATTGATGAGCTGCACCAAGTTGTCCGCTCTCTATAGGAGTAGAATGCAAATTTGGTGGGTTTCTGTCTTTCTTTTGTTATTGTTGGTTGAGTCTTATGGCTGCAATGACTTCCAGTCTGTGGAAATTCTTTCTTCACTGAGGACGTGTTTAGGGAAACTAAGCATCAAGAAGGATATTTTTGCTATCAACATAAATGCATCGCCAACAGTACAGAAAGCAATCGACGACCAAGATCTATCCAATGGTAGTCCATCCTTTCTCGTGCAATTGTAACCATCGATAGGAAAAATTGGTTCGGAAAACTCCATTGAGAGAACGTCTTCGGCATAATAAATGTAGACCATACATTTAATGATTTAACTCAAAAATGACCAGCAACTTAAGAATGGTTTAGACTAATTGATATAAGCTTAAAATGTGTAAATAAATGTATTCAAAACCTCTGTATGATTGTATCAAGTCTAAAACTCAATACAGTGAATTTCCCATACATCATGTAGACATTAATGCACAACAGGTATGCAACATAGCAGTTTTCAAAATTATGATTTCATGAATGACGTGTCAACTACCACGTATGAGAGAAGTAATCAATGATTTCTTGAAGATTTAGACAATTTAAAACACAATGCTTAGGCCTTCAATTAATCCAAAGGCAGCAGTTCAAGATGGTAGCTTCCTCAAAGGAGCAGACATAAAGATTATATAATTGCTCTTTCACTGAAGAATCTACAAGATGGCTAAACTTATCAGTGACAGTGATAAATATGAGAAACATTAAATATCGGCAACACAATTCTATTGAAAATGCGTAAGAGACTTTAAAGTAAAGGTAGTTGGTACGTGTAAGCTGAAATACAACCTTCGACCAACATTCTCTCCTATACAAAAAAGAAATGTTTCTCATCCCTCAAAACATTACGCATAGAGGAATTTTGTCAAATTTTATAGATGGAAATGTTGTGACAGACATCTAAACAAGAAGCAATGATAATTTTTGTCTATTTTAAAGGCTTTAGAAACTTCCATGCAACATATTTAATAGGGAGGAAACATCAACAACAACAATCACTGTTAGAAACCCTAGATCAAACATGCAAACCTAAACACCTTCCACAGAAGAGAAAACATAAAAAAATAGAGCTTTGCATGCAAATGTGCAAAATGATATTATTCAGGAATTCAATGTTACAATGAGATGATTTACTTTATAAAAGCAAAGTATGCAACCCTAATGTTGACCTAAAATTAGCTCAACCTAGGTAAAGTTATGCAAGTGTAATTAAATATTAATTACACTAACACCCCCCCATAAGTGCAACTTAGGGAGACTAAAAAAAGCATGCACCTAAAACTAAGATGAATACAAGAAAGCATGAATGGGTCCCGGCAACAAGGCCTAATCAGGTACCCATGTACAAATGCAATAATGAGGTAGAGAAGGAAATCCCAGTGGGACAAGCCCCCCTACAATGAGATGACTACTGCAAAGAAGCACTGGAAGAACACTGTGGAGTAACACTGGAACCGCAATCTAGCAAGCAAGGAAAGATACTTCTATCTACAAGAAACCATATCGGAATCATAATAATGTGACAGCAGACCCGATGCCACAGAACACTCGAAAACACCAAACTGGAACAACCCTGGAATCCATAAAGCAACAGTAGATGAAATGATGATGACAGAATCTGGAAGCCGTGAATCTCGATGCCAATGTCAAAAATGAGACTGAAACTCTTCCATGGGAAAAAGTACCATACAGACTCGGGGACAATAACCACAAATTTAGTGGCCCTCAAACTGAGATGGATCCGATGCGGATCACTAACCATAGGCTCTCAATATAAAGTGTGAACCAAAATGAATCTAGTATGTGTCAAGCTAAGAAAAAAATATGGCCAAAAGAAACTAAGAAACTAGATTACAACCCATGTGAGTTTCCATCAAAACATGATGAAGATTATTATGCAAGAAACCCCCCCGATGGAACTTTATATCAGTTCGTTTATTACAATCCCCAATGACTGAAAAAGGAGAGAATGCCTAAACATGCATAAACATAAAATTAAAAAAGACCTCATATCTATGTAGAGGACTGAACCAGCTTTCCAATGCCGCAAGAATGGTGAAAAAAGGATCACCGAGTCAAAAGATATGCCCTCCGGAGTGAAAACAACAACATCTGAGTTCAAAGACCTACAAAATAAATTTGGAGAAAAATCTAGAAAAAATAAAACATTGACTAGATTGGCGCTGGAATCAGCTTTCCAATGGTATCTTGTTTGTGAAAAACGGACTCCGTATGCAAAAGTTATGCCCAATTTCATGAAAATGCTCCAGAAAGGCCAATAAGACCTACAGGCAGCCCAGGGGGCTAAAAGATTTCGGCCCTTGGTCCTGCATGCGACCAGGGGCTAGCAGACTGGGCCTGGGGCAGAGCCCCTAGTCGCCCATGTGACCATGGCACATGCAGAGGAGTCGGCGGGGGCTGGCGCTGGGACACCCGGTTCTCCATACGACCCCGGGCTCGGCGGAAGGGGCTGAACAGGGTTGGCGGCCGGATGGGGGAGCCACCAGCGGAGGCGGCTTCCAGTGGCCACCTAGTGGCTGCCCGGTGGTGGAAACCATTAGAACTACAGGCGCAGGCGTGACTCCCGAAAAACTTCATTTTTTCAAAAATCGTGCCTCGGGATGCGTGCTGGGGAGGCCGTACAGCTTTCTTAGCAAAAAATTTTTGCCTTCTAGATCAACTTCGCCAAAATTGACGAAACGAAGGGTGATCTTAGGGTTTCTAGCCGCTGCGAACGCAATGGTGACCTCCGTTTCAGCTCAAAATGCTCCCAAAAAATGGCAACCTCCAGAGCTTGCAAAAAAATACCAAAATTGAAACCCTCATAGATTTGGCAAACAATGGCCAAAATCTGCAAAATAAAAGCCAAACCTGACTTTTTCTAGTGCTCTGAATCCAATGGAAAGGCTTGATCTGATCTAAAATGCCGCATAGATGAACTCAAGGCATAAAATCCTTGAGGAACCCCAAACGAACTCTGCAATGATTTTCTCCAGATTTTGAGAAGGGGTTGCATGTCAAGGCTCTGATACCATGTTAGAAACCCTAGATCAGACATGCAAACCTAAACACCTTCCACAGAAGAGAAAACATAAAAAAATAGAGCTTTGCATGTGAATGTGCAAAATGATATTATTCAGGAATTCAATGTTACAATGAGATGATTTGCTTTATAAATCCAAAGTATGCAACCCTAATGTTGACCTAAAATTAGCTCAACCTAAGTAAAGTTATGCAAGTGTAATTAAATATTAATTACACTAACAATCACCACCCACTGTATCCTCAGCACAACAAACACATCAACATTTTGTGTCCACATCACCTAGTTTCCATCTAGGGCGATCAAGGCCTGGAATGGCTGTAAACAGAAGTAGGTAGCATCCAACAAATTTCCCACACTTGTCACAGTCATCTGCAATGCACCAACAAAGAGGGGGTGTTCCAATGCAACTCATGGGAAGTCAGCAAAGGCCTCAGACTTTGGGAACATCCTCACATGCTTACAATATACCGAGGGAAACCATGATGGGACAAACATGAAGTACTGCTACTTCTTCAATGATACCTACTAGACAAACAAACCAAGCTTCAAATATGCAATCACCGTATGCAGTTCAACAAGCAAGATAGAAGCCAAGATCTATTTAGGTTCCTCCATACTAGCATTCAACATCTTCGGGTCAGATGCTGCCAAGGCATACCATCAATGGGTATAGTAGGTTCTCATCCTCATGGCTCTCAGATGAGACCGATTGGTTCTTTTAGTCATGGTTAGCAAAGGCTTGTTCAAGGGCTGTCAAGATCATAAACTCTATCTCAACTTCAACCACTCACTGAACATAAAATGTACTCACCAAATTTTCAAAGAAACACATATGGGGGATTCCTGGGTTCTAAAGCGCCTGGCATAACTCAAGGTGGACAAACTAGTGTGTGTTGGAAGAAACTTTCTAATTTCTCCCGTAGTTTCTATAGTTTAGTTTGGAATCTACCAAACCTTCTGATGTGTTATTTTCAGTTATTTTAGATTTTGCTAAGTCTATTTATGTAATTTTTTTTGTCATTTCTCAGTTGGTTTGTAGTGGTGTTTAGAAGTTTCTTTTACTGTCATTGTTGATAGTTTATTTGCATCTATTTAAAGAGCAGTTGTAGTCTTTTGACAATCAATCAAGTTAATGAATAAAATTATGTTTTTTTGCTGTAGCAATTTGTTTCTGTTTTATGTTTTGTCTTTGCTCTATCCTTCAAATTGGTATCAGAGCTAGATGATCAGGGATGAAGATTTCAGAAGGTTGAAAGCTGCTAACAGAGATAAGACAAATGTGTGATCATTGTTGTAGCTGTTGAGTGTGTTGAATCTGCTAAGTATTGGAGTTATTTATTTGTCTTTTTGTATTTTCTTGAAACTCTTTTACAGATTTGATATAAAGAAATGAATTGAAAGGTTTTTTGCTGAAAAATAAGATAAGTGCAGATCAGGAAGGGGAGATAACATCATGGCATCCATTAGTAATTTAACTCAGCCCCAAATTCCAATATTTACAGGTAAAAATTATGACACATGGGCAATAAAAATGAAGACATTATTTTGTTCACAAGATTTGTGGGAGTTTGTTCAAAATGGGTTTGTAGAACCTCAGGATTTGTCTACTTTGTCACAAACACAAAAAGATGATCTTAAGGAAAAGAAAAAGAAAGATTCTAAGCCTTTGTTTCTTATTCAACAAGCAATGGATGAACCTTTCTTTTCTAGAATTTTTGTTGCAACTAGTTCTAAGCAAGCTTGGAAAATCTTAGAAAATTCATACCAAGGGATAACTAAAGTAAAAGTTGCAAAATTACAAATTTTAAGAAGGAATTTTGAAAATCTTCAAATGAATTCATCAGAATCTGTAGATCAATTTTTCAGTAATGTAATGAGTATTGTAAATCAGATGAAGATACATGGTGAAAATATATCTGATCAAAAGGTGATAGAAAAGGTTCTTAGAAGTCTTCCTAATAAATTTGATGCAATAGTTGTTGCAATTGAAGAATCAAAAGACTTGTCTCAATTGTCAATAGATGAATTGATGGGATCCTTGCTTTCCCATGAAACCAGAATGAATCGAAATAACAATTCTTCTTTGGAGAGTGCTTTCAAAACATAGGTATCATTTGGAAGAGGAAGAGGAAGATCAAACTTCAGAGGAAGAGGAAGAGGAAGAGGAAGGAGTGAAAACACAAGTTCAGATTAAGGAGGAAGAAGTAATTCGTCCTATCAAAATTTCAAAAATAGAGGACATTGAAGAAATTAGTTCCAATCATCAAGGTATGATAAGTCCCACATACAGTCTCATTATTGTAATAAATTTGGGCATTTTGCAAATGAATGTAGAATCAAACAAGCTGAAGTGGATAAACAAAAGGAAAATTATTCAGATGTATCTGATAATAATTCTGGAAGTTTACTCATAACTTGTAATGTGGCTCAAGAAAGCTCTGATGATGTATAGTTTTTAGATAGTGGGTTTAGTAACCATATGACAAGAAACAGAGAATTATTTGCTAGTTTGGATGGTTCTATAAAATCAGAAGTAAAATTAGGAAATGATAGTAGAGTTTTTGTAACTAGGAAAGGGACAATTAATATCATGACTAAGAATGGTGAAAAGAGACATATTGATGATATTTTCTTTGTACCCGGTTTAAAACATAATTTGTTGAGTGTTGGCCAATTAATGAAAAAAGGGTATAGAGTTCACTTTAAAAATGATGAATGCATAATTTTGGATAGAAATCCTAATGATAAATTAATTGCAAAGGTCAAAATGACACAAAATAGAATGTCCCCCCTCCAAATTAATTGTATTCAAGGAAAGGAGGAAATTAATTTCAAAATAGTGTACTTAGATCAGACATGGCTTTGGCATTTAAGGTATGGTCACCTTCCTTTTGGAGGTTTGAGTTTATTGCAAAAGAAGAATATGGTGAGAGGTTTACCAGCTATAGATCATCTAGCTAGTACATGTGAAAGTTGTATCTTAGCAAAACAACATAGAGAGAGTTTTCCAGTTCAAAGTTCATACAAAGCAAAGGCACCATTAGAATTAGTTCACACCGATATATGTGGGCCAATGCAGACTCCATCTTTAGGTGGCAATGTATATTTCCTAACATTTATTGATGATTTCAGCAGGAAGACATGGATATACTTTCTCAAGCAGAAACCCGAAGCATTTGATAAATTCAAGGAGTTTAAAGCTTTGATAGAAAAACAAAGTGGATTTTACATTAAGGTACTCAGATCTGATAGGGGTGGTGAGTTCAGTTGTAATGAATTTTTAGATTTTTGCAGATATCATGGAATTAAGAAATAGTTTACAACAAGATATACACCACAACATAATGGAGTATCTGAAAGGAAGAACAAAACTATAATGGATATGGCTAGGAGCATGATGAAGGCCAAAAGTTTATCCAATGATTTGTGGGCAGAAGCAGTGGCATGTGCAGTGTACATTCTGAATAGGAGTCCTACAAAGAGTGTGAGGGATAAAATCCCCCAAGAAGCATGGAATGGTAAGAAGCATATTGTCTCTCATTTTAGAATTTTTGGATGTGTTGCTTATTCTCTAGTGCCATCTAAATTGAGAAGGAAATTGGATGATAGGAGTGAAAAATGCATTTTTATTTTTTATGATGAGCAATCGAAAGCTTACTGATTATATAATCCAATTACAAAGAAATTGATTATTAGTAGAGATGTTTAATTTAAGGAAGAAGAAGCATGGGATTCAAATGTTGATAAAATAGTCACAGGTGGAGCACCTATACATGATAGTGAGGAGGAACCAAAAGAAAAAGGTGGTCAAACACCACCAAGTACTCCACCAAGAAATATTGTGCAAGGTATATCATCATCCCATTCAAATCTCTCTAATCCAAATCCAAATTTAAGTGATGAATCAGATCCAACACTTGCTTCATTAATAAAAAGCTATAAAGGAAAGAAAGCAAAAAGCTTAAAAGAACATATGATCACGGAGATGAAAATATGAATTCATATTTTGCTTTATTTGCTAGTGATCCTGGTTATTTTGAAGAAGCAGTAAAAGATGATAATTGGATTAAGGCAATGGATGAAGAAATTGACTCTATTGAAAGAAACAAAACATGGGAGTTAGTAGATTTACCTAAAGGTAAAGATTGCATAGGAGTTAAATGGCTTTATAAAACTAAATTTGATGTTGAAGGTCAAATTGTAAAACATAAAGCAAGATTAGTTGCAAAAGGGTTTTCACAATAGTATGGGATTGACTATAATGAAACTTTTGCTCCAGTTGCAAGGATGGACACAATTAGAACTGTTTTAGCAATAGCTGCACATAATAATTGGAATGTTTTTCAAATGGATGTGAAATCAGCTTTCTTAAATGGTTTTCTTGATGGAGAGGTTTATGTTTTACAACCTCCTAGTTATGAAGTTCATAGTCATGAAAATAAGGTTTATAAATTAAAAAAGGCACTTTATGGATATAAACAGGCACCAAGGGCTTGGTATAGTAGAATTGATTCATATTTGATAAGTAATGGATTCAGAAGAAGCAATAGTGAGCCTACATTGTATATAAAGACTAATGATGAAGGTCAAATTTTGATTGTATGTCTCTATGTTGATTTTATTTTCAGTGGAAATTTATCTATGGACATGTTTAAGTCAGATATGATGAAAGAGTTTGAAGTGATAGATTTGGGCTTGAAGAAATACTTTTTGGGTATTGAAGTTGTTCAAACAGTTAAGGGATTTTTTATTTGTCAATCCAAATATGCCAAGGATGTACTAAGAAGATTTAAAATGTTGAATTTTAATCCTGGATCAACTCTAGTTGTCATAGGAATAAAGTTGAGCAAAGAGGATAAGGGGTCAAATGTTGATCCAACCAGATTCAGAAAACTTGTTGGTAGTTTAATATATCTTACAGCTACAAGGCCTAACATCATGTATGGTGTAATTTTGATTTCAAGTTTCATGGATTCACCTCGAAATTCTCACTAAGAAGTTGGGAAGAGAATACTCAAATATGTTGCAGGAACAGTAGGATATGGAATGCTATATTCCAAAACTAATAATTTTGATTTGGTTGGTTATATTGATAGTGACTTTGCAGGTAGCATAGATGACAGGAAAAGTACATCAGGACATATATTTCATATGGGATCAGGAGTTGTCTCACGGGCATCAAAGAAGCAACATATAGTGACACTTTCTTCAGCTGAAGTAGAATATGTAGCCACAACTGCTGCATCGTGTCAAGTTGTTTCGATGCGTAGAATTTTGTCAGATTTGTTGCATAATCAAGATGAACCAACACCAATTCTTTGTGATAACAAGTCAGCCATTGCATTGTCGAAGAATCATGTGTTTCACAAAAGAAGCAAGCATATTGATACAAGGTATCACTTCATCAGAGAATTGGTCAACAATAGAGAAATCTGTGTTCAATTTTGCAGATCTGAAGATCAACTGGTAGACATTTTTACAAAGGCGTTACCAAAGGATAGTTTTGAATATCTAAGGAAAAATTTGGGAGTTGTTGATGGTCAAAATTAAGGGGGAGTGTTGGAAGAAACTTTCTAATTTCTCCCGTAGTTTCTATAGTTTAGTTTGGAATCTGCCAAACCTTCTGATGTGTTGTTTTCAATTATTTTAGATTTTGCTAAGTCTATTTATGAAATGTTTTCAGTCATTTCTCAGTTGGTTTGTAGTGGTGTTTAGAATTTTCTTTTATTGTCATTGTTGACAGTTTATTTGCATCTATTTAAAGAGCAGTTGTAGCCTTTTGACAATCAATCAAGTTAATGAATAAAATTATGTTTTTCTGCTATAGCAATTTGTTTTTGTTTTATGTTTTGTCTTTGCTCTATCCTTCAGTGTGGGCTCAACAGGGTAATCTCATTAACAAATAGCCCGAAAATCTAAACACATTGTACCCAGGCTCTTCTTGCTTTTTGTTTCGAAGTCTATGAATAATAATCCCACAGATGTGGCGAAGAGCCTATAAAATGAAGTTTTCAGTGTGAAAAAATCAAGAGGCTTGAGGAAAGGAAAATTTTAACTTTATTAGAGTTAAAATATCTAGGGCCTTGCTATGTTTTCTACCTCAAAAATTAAAACATTGAAACCCCTAAACCCTTATTTGTTCACAGAGATATTCTTAAGCGCATTTCCACCCATACAAAAAGAGTCCAAAATTTTTTAACTCCCAACTTGTGTGTTGGAATTAGAGAAGCTACCACCGTAACTACCCATTATGTAGACACTTTTGTGTCCTCCTTCTAGCGCCATTTTGTGGATGATAAATCTGGAAAATGTTAGTATATTTCCAAACCCTTTCATGGAAGTCAAACAAACATGACAAATCAAACACCCTTATGAAATATTACATCATGTTAGATATGCTAAACTAAGACATTAAAACAACAAGAAATGTTAAATGAACTAATTGAAAGCATAAAAAACATGGTTCACACCTATTCCATAATGTATTGGTGCACCTTTGGTAAGTAAATGATTCCTTTCCCAACCCTTGATAAGCTCAATGATAAAATTCCTTGAAGATGCTATGCTATGAACTGGATAAAATTAGCTCTCAATGTGAAGAGAGTAACTTTGTTCTAAATTATGGATGATTACAATTGAAGGATAACCTCTTTATTTATAGAACAATTTGATGAGAAAATAGGAAAAATAGATGAATATGGGATAAAAACCCAACCAATAGGAATAAGCCACTTGTCATCATATGAATGGGCCAATGATGTGTGCATGTTTTGATGAATGTGCCCATAAATGCCATTAGTTGAAGTTTTAAATTAGTGAAATGACAAGGTGGAGGGAGAGTCAAATGGAGTTATGGCCACTTCACTCAAGGAAAAAGGATTTGTAAGAAGAAATAAATTCCTTGTGGGAAGGACATGTCTCATTTGGAGGGAGATTTGAAATGGAGGAATATTCCACTTTTATGCCTTGTTGAGAGAAAATGAAGATTTAATAAATTACTTAAATTTATTTATTTTTGCAAGTGGAAAAAGTTAGAGGATGGGACATGGATTAGAGTTATCATTAATCGGGATTTGATTAATTAAGATGATGTTAGGTGATTTGACAATTTTGACTTAGATTTTAGGATTTAAATAAATCAAAGTGAGAGGAAAATGATTTTAGATTTAATTAAATAAAGAGTTGATTTATTTAATCAAAGAGGGTGATGTTAGTGATTTTAATTAAGTAAATTTGAGTTATTTAATTAAATGAATAAATTTAGAATTTAATTAAATAAGATTGATTTATTTAATTAAAGGGGGGACTTTAGGATTGATTTATGATTTAATTAATTAAAAATTGATCTATTTAATTAAAAGATGAACATTAGCAATTAAATACGAGGAATATTAGATGCATGATGTCAATTTTGCATGTCTACACTAGGAAGCTTAGAAGAGTATAGTAGAACAACTTTAGTACACTTTTTTTATTGTTGATGTATAGATTTAAGATTGTAGAATGCTTGTAGGACAATTTTTTGTTGTTTTGTTAGATTCCACTATGGTTGTAACACCATCTTAGCGATAGATAGATCTATAGCCTCTGATACCTAGCCCCAACTCTATCAGAGGAGGAGACAAATATTTTATAGACGTTTGGATTATATTGGGCATACATCATTCCCCCCATGAGGTACCATGATGCTATAATGATGGCTTTGGCAAAGCGGTGGAATGCAGACACATGAACATTTCATCTTCCCATAGGTGAGATGACGATCATGTTAAAGGACATAAATCGCATACTCTGAGTTTTAGTTCGAGGTGAGAGGGTATATTTTCTAGCCAATCAATCATTTTTGGAGAAGAAATACGATATGCAGTATTGTATTGGAGGTCCAATAAATGATAGTATCGTGAGGCCACAGATTGATCTAGCCATGCTACAATATTCATGTGCTCCACTTGTTGCGCAGGTTATGATGTTGATTATAGCACTAGTGCTCATCCTTTACTTTTGGGGACTGCATTTAGAGGGAAGACTAGTACATGTGATATGGGGGATGGTAGAGCAGAGGACCATATACGCTTGGGGGTGAAACATCCTTGTGCACTAATACTATGATCTAGGGTGATTTTCATTTCATGAGGTGGACAATATGGTACATTGTAATTTGTTGTAGGTGTGGTGCCTGGAGCATATAACGTGCACCAGGCTGATAGGATTTCCATGTATATCAGCCCTAGGGTACTCTCATGCATTTAGTATCCACTAAGGTGACTATGGAAATACAGGGATTTGCAATTTTGGAGAGTCCAATTCGCCTGACTAGATGATATCATATGGAGACCTGACCAACTTATACCACAGTGGTCGGATGAGACTCGTCAGCTAAGGAGATTACAGATGGAGAGATTTTTGATAGGAAAACATGATTACATAGTACAACCTTTCTACTATGATCATTTCATGTGACAGTTTGGATAGGTCCAAGTACCACCCATGGCACGACCCTTTTTCAAAAGATCAATACAGAGTGCTCGGAGGCCCAATGATACTAGATGACTCACTACCGATGATGTTATTTATAGTGATTCCAATTATGAGGATCATGATATGCCTCATGTATATGATGTTGGTAGCATAGATGCTTATGAGGAGTGGTGGGTAGCAGTAGGGTCAGTTCCTATATTCATGATTGATGAGCTAATAGGTGATGCAGGGTCACTCCTAGATCAGATAGATGAGGAGGATAGAGTCGAGGAGACATGCTTCAGGGCTGCATACATATTCATAGATGTCATAGATGAGGAGTATGATGAGGCTGTAGATCTTAACTATGATGTCCATGAGGAGGAGGAGGAGGAGGATTAGCTGATAAGTGAGGGTGATGAGACAAAAAATGCGATCTAGTGGGCCACGAGTGGGGAGATCCAACTCCTACTCATGTGACTAGATCATGGTCAACAACTGTAGTAGGAACCAACACCTATAGTCATGGAGAGGCTAGCACACCCTCCATCCCTCCTACACACAACGAGGCTATTTTTACACAACCAACTAGAGAGCTAGGTGATGATATTTTATTTGCTTTTATGCTTTATGCTTATGCCCATGCTTTAATTTTTTGTCTATATATCTTTCATGATGTGTACTAATTATATTTATGATTTCTATCTTGCAGGAGCTATGAGAGACCTTTATGATCTCTATCGCCAAGTGGCTTCTGAGATAGTGGCATTATCAATCTATGAGGAGGTTTTTGATACAAACTACGTGCCCCCACCCATCATGGAGTGTGATCCAAATTTGTTTGAGACATACATTTGAATACAAGAATTGTATGAGAGTTTTAGGAGGCACACCCACCGAGCAGAGGTTGCCCAAGATGCTTAGTCATCTTGATCGCTAGTAGAGGTTGAGAGACTTCAGTTAGAGGTAGCTAGACTACAGGTGGAGGGAGATCAGCTAGCAGATGATCATCAGGAGGCCCTTGGATAACTATAGGTTTTATATTATGCCATGGATGTACTTGGCATATCATGATCATTATCACATACCACCATCTCATGATGGACCACCTCTACACAGATGCAAGGACTGAATCCTGAGGGATCTAGCCATCATAGACCTCATTAGCATTGTATATATTGATGACATGTACACAAAACTTATATATATATATATAATCATTTGATGTTTTTTTATTTATGTTTATGTATTTTGATGTTAAATGGCAATGTGATTGATCAAATCATATTTAAAAGACTATTTAATAAATGTCTCCATGATTTAAAATGTTTTATGTGGTCTAATTAAAACCTATTCTAGTTTCTCTTAGATGAAACATTGTGATTAAGTATGTTATGTTAAATTAAATGCACCTATGATCTAATTAAAGAACATTAAATATATATAAGGATCTAATCCAGCATAACAAAGAAGATTATCTAGAATAGTATGAAACCTAAAGTAACCATCTAAAATTTAATTTAAATAATTACTTTAGTATTCAAGACATAAAAATAATTATTTTTCAATAATGAAGCAATGTGAGAGAAAATAGGATTGCATCTACTAACTCTAAGACCAACACTTTATACTTCACACTATTCAAAAATTTAGACATAATACTAGTGCAAGTGTGTGGCATTAATAGGTTCTTTAAGAGGTGTACCATCCATTTATGTTACTGTATAAGCCCTAGATCCATAATTTTCATCGATTATGTAAGGGCCTAACCAATTAGGGATGAGATTTCCTTTTTCCCTTGGGTCAGCATTGACATTATGTTGATTCACGCAAAACACCAAATTATCTTTATTAAAGGAATAGGGTATGACATTATCATTGTACTTACACTACATTCTTTTAGAATAAGCTTGAAGATGCTTGGTGCAGGAGCACCCATAGGTTGTCTAGGAAAACTAAGCAATCTATTTTAGTTCAGTGAGCCTTAGTGGCATTTTTTTGTGATTAGATGAAGGTCATATTGACCACAGAGTAGGTGTAATAGGGTTTTAGATCAATAGAGGCTTAGGAATTTTCCAAGGTGCAAATAGGTCTAAGAAGTTGTATTTCAACTATGCAACATTTGAAATGTTGCTCAACAACATTGACAGTTGGAGCAAAAACGACCAAAAATAGCCCAAGGGAGAAGATAATTGTTTGGTAACCCTATTTATGGGATGCCTCAGCATTGGAGTGAGGTTGGATGCCTACTATACATTTTAAGTTTTTGAATTCAAGGAAAACATATCTGACTGTGTGAGAAATTTCTTGGTTTTTGTATTGCAGTGATACTTTAATGGATTAGTTTTGGCACTGTAACTTGTGCATGATGTAGGGTAGTTGTTCTTTGAATTTTTTGTGGCATTAGATAGTTTTTTTTTTTAGCTTTAAGGACTTCTCTTAAATATTTTGTGCTCTACACTGTTACTGGTCTGAATCAGATAGTTTGTAAAGAATGGAGTGTTAGTTCATTTTCCCACCATACAAATTGTACGACCCTTTGGGATTAGTGACTAGACTCCATGGGTGTACATATAGTGGGAGTTGGGGCCTTTGAAAGCATAGGATCTATTGTTGGACTCTTGTCCTAGGCAAGCCAAAGAAGAGCCTGACTAGGAAAGACTATAGTGCAAAGCACTTAATTTGCAGAGGTGATAACTTAGAGACAAATTTCATTTTGGAGAAGGAAGATATGAGTCTTACCAAGATATGGTAAAGAGGAAGAGTCTTTACCAATCCATTTTTGAGGGGAGAACTTAGCAAGATGCAAAGGAGCCAAGAAAGGCCTAAAGAGCCTCAATTTGGGTTCATTTTCATTTAGGGCATTGTATGGCCAGTTGTTGCCCAAGACCCCAAAAATCCTTGAGGGGTGGGCATATGAACTAGGAATCCCAAGAAAAGATTGGGGTTTTCTTTGGAGGGACTTTGGGAAAATCCTTCATTTCTCAAAGAAGGAGACCTAATAGGGCTAGTAGCCTTCTAGGCCTAATGAAGGATTCTGGTGAAATCGACTTGTAGATGGAGCTAGGTGGATCCCTAATGCCCCTAGTAGGATGGATTGAAGCTTTTAGAAGCACCTCCACACCTCTATAAAACCATTTCAATAAATTGGAGGTTAGTAGCCTTTAAGGTAGTTTAAGGGCTAATGGCTTGTGGTATAATATTGCACCAAGTTTTGACTTGGTAGAAGGAACTTTGTTCGTAGTTGGGCTGGCAAGGAGAACCAAGGAATCCTAAGAACGAAGAGATCCTATAGGTTGCAAGTTGTGGAGAAAGACACCCTAGAGGTCTTCCAAGAAAGACTTAGAGCATGAATCAGTGAGTGATTCATCCAACCTCCCTATCAAATTGGTATCAGAGCCCCAAAAAATTTGGGATTGTTTAATGCATGTTAGAGATTGAGTCTAGTGGCTCTATAATCATGGTGATGAATATAGAATTGGCCAAGAAGGTCAATGACCAGGAGGAAGACAAAAGGCTATTGAGAGAAATAATATCCCAACTTGAGCAAGAAATGAGTAACGTACAGACCAAGACTGATGAGGTTAGTGATAAATTGGAAGGAAGAGTACCCAAGGGTGAAGAGGTTGTAGAGGAAGACAAGCCCCATGAACCTGGCCCTATTTTGCAAGAAGAGCCTTTCTTGAAGGCATACCACTGTTTAGTTGAAAATTCGAAGTAGATCTAGTCATGGATTGTATAGAGGGAATAGAAAACCATTTTGAGTATGATGGAGTCATTGAAGCACAGAAGGTAAAAGTGGAAAAATCAAGATTGAGAGGTTCTGCTTTGACATGGTGGAAGTTCATCCAGACGGAGAGAGAAAAGGAAGGCAAGAAACCTATTTCCACTTGGAAGGGAATGGTTGTCAAAGTAAGAGAGGCATACATGCTAGATAACTATGAAATTCAATTGCATAAGAAAAGACAAAGCTTGAGACAAAGAGACCAAGATGTCAATTCCTATACAGAGTAATTTCAAAAACTTTGCATGAGGTCTAATGTATCTGAGGATGAAAGCCTTAAGGTGGCTAGATACCTTAATTGTTTGAAGTGGAACATACAAGAGGTGATGAATCTTCTAAGTCCCAAAATAGTGCACCAATTTTATCAATTGGTTATAAAGATTGAAGAGAAAAGTAAAAGGAAACAAGATCAAACTTCCAAGAGTAGAGGAAGAGGTGGATACCAAGGTAGAGGGACTGAACAAAGAAGTCAAGGAGAGTCTAAATTCACAGATTATGGAAGTGAAACAACTTCTAGAGGAGGTTATGGAAGAGGTAAAGGTTCTCAAGGAGGTTCTAATAGAGGAAGAGGTGTAGGCAGAAGTAACTCTTACTTTGCTAGCATGAAATGTTATAACTGTGGCCAAGTGGGACATCCTGTTTATAGGTGCCCAAAGAAAGCATCTTCTTATAACACAGAGAAGGGAATATCATATGCTCAAGAAGACTTTATGAGTGTCAAATCACCAGAGGTTAGCCATATTGAGTCAGAAATGGGGGAGAACTTGATGTTTAGAAGGGTTCTAATCAGGCAACCAGTCAAGGAGGAGCCAAAGAAAAGGAGAGCCTTAGTCAGAGTGAGATGCAAAATACTTGGGAAGGTGTCCAAAGTTATAGTGGATTTACGATCCACTGATAACATCATCTCAGAGGAAGTAGTAAAGAAGCTAAAATTGGAGAAGATACCCCATACTAATCCTTACAAGGTGACATGGTTGAATAAAGGGCAGAGTGTCCTTGCGAATGAGCAAACATCAGTGGAATTCTCCATTGGAGGATACAAAGACAAATTGGTTTGTGATGTGTTGCCTATGGATGCATGCCATCTTCTATTAGGTAGGCCATGGCAATATGATAGAGGAGCCATCTATCATGGAAAGGAGAACACCATGTCATTCAAGAAGGATGGTAAAACATTTAAGATACAGTCACTATTAGATGAAGAGGAAGTACGGTCATAGACCCCTAGTGTCTTGTTAAGCAGTGGCAAGGATTTTATCAACACTCTTCAACAAGGAGGTGAAGGATATGCTATTATGGTGCAACCCAAGGAAGAATAAAAGACTAAGCAGACACCTATACTAGAAGAAGTCCAGAAGTTACTTCAGAAGTTCAAGGACATAGTTAGTGATGGGACACCAGCAACATTACCTCCAAAGAGAGCCATCAGTCATCAGATTGATTTCATACTAGGGGCTTCATTGCCAAACAAAGAATCCTATAAAATCATACCAGATCAAAACCTAGAAGTGGCTAGGAAAGTGCAGGAGTTATTAGACAAAGGACTAATCAAGAAGAGCATTAGTCCATGTGTAGTACCAGTGGTCTTAGCAACCAAGAAAGGCAGTAAGTGGAGACTTTGCACTGACTCTAGGGCTATCGATAGGATTACAATCAGATATAGATTTCCTATTCCTAGGATAGACGATTTGATGGACTGTCTTGGAGGGGAAAAGTACTTCAGTAAGTTAGACCTCAAAAGTGGGTACCACCAGATTAGAATCAAATATGGGGATGAATGGAAGATGGATTTTAAGACAACTGATGGGTTGTATGAGTGGAAAGTTATGTTTGGCTTCTCAAATGTCCCTATCATATTCATGAGGCTCATGAATGAAGTGCTTAAGTATTTCACAGGAATATTTGTGGTAGTGTATCTAGGTGATATACTCATCTTTAGTAAGACAGCAGAGGAACATTTAAAGCATGTGGAGATGGTACTTAAAAGGTTGCAGGAGGAGAGGTTATCCATCAATCTAGAAAAGTGTGAGCTCTTCAAGCAAGAGCTTATGTATTTGGGGTTTGTAGTATCCCAAGGGTCATTAAAGATGGACCCAAGCAAGGTGGAAGCTATTCTAAATTGGCCTACACCAACCACCGAGACAGAGGTAAGGATTTTTCATGGGTTAGCTCAGTTTTTATAGAAAGTAGATATGAAACTTCAGTGGCATTTGTGCACCAGTGCTTGATACTATCAGGGGTGGTCTAAATACTAAATTTAAATGGAATCTTGAAGCAGAGAAGGGTTTTGAGAAGTTGAAGCAAGAAGTGGCAACTCAACCTATCCTTTTGTTACCTAGTTTTGATACGCTATTCACACTAGAATGTGATGCCAGTGGAATTGTAGTAGGAGGAGTACTAAGCCAAGAAGGCATGCCTATAGCTTTCTTTAGTGAAAATTTCAATGAGGCTAAAAAGAAGTACTCTACTTATGACTTAGAGCTATATGCTCTAGTGCAGTCTCCTAGAAAGTGGAGACATTATCTCCTACCTAAGGAGTTTGTAGTGTTTACGGATAACCAAGAACTTAGCTAAATCAACACACAAGAAAAGCTAAGTAATAGGCACTTGAAATGGATGGAGTACCTCCAAGCCTTTACCTTACTATCAAACACAAGAAAGGATAGTTGAAAAAGGTGGTAGATTCCCTAAGTAGGAGGTTGTTGACAATGCAAGAGATTCAATTCCACAACATTGGGATATAGAGTTTCAAGCATCTCTATGGAGAAGATGAAGACTTCTCTGAAGAATATAAGGTATGTTTAGATTTTGATAATCATTTTCACAGTCAATTCTTAGAGTATACACTGCAGAGTGGAATTTTTTTCAAGGGGAATCCGTTGTGTGTTCCCAAAGGTTCAATGAGAGAGAATATCATTCAGGAGAAGCACAATGGTAGTCTTAGTGGCCATTTTGGTATCAACAAGACGATGGAGTTGGTACAGAGGTTCTATTATTGGCCCAAGTTGCCAAGGGATGTTAGAAGATATGTGGAGCAATGTGTAGTTTTTATGAAAGCCAAGGGGGGAGCTAGCAATGTAGGTTTGTATCAACCTCTACCTATTCCCAACAAACCATGGGAATGCATTAGTATGGATTTTGTTTTAGGACTCCCAAAAACTAAGACAGGATTTGATAGTGTTTATGTGGTGGTAGATAGGTTTATTAAAATGAGTCATTTTGTTCTTTGAAAAACCACCCATGATGCTAGTTATATTTCTCATCTCTTCTTCAAATAGATTGTGAGGATCCATGGATTACCATTGAGCATAGTATCAGACAGAGATGTGAAGTTTATGAGTCATTTTTTGAAAACTCTATGGAGCAAACTGGGTACTAACTTATCTTTTGGTTAAGCTTACTATCCTCAGACAGATGGACAAACTGAGGTGATAAATAGAGTGCTAGGTAGCCTTCTAAGATGCCTAACCAAGGAGTATGCTCAGACATGGGACTTGGTCATATCACAAGCTTAATATGCATACAATGACAGTGTGAACAGGACCATAGGTAGGAGTCCTTTTGAGATAGTGTATGGTATGCACCCAAGAGGTGTGTGTGAGCTCAAAGATCTAGGATCTATGGAGCATAAAAGTGGCCATGCAAAGGATTTCTCTCAAACCACGAAGGAGATTTAGGAGCAAGTGAATAAAACAATCACAGAGGCTACTCATAAGTTGAAAACTAAGATGGATATGTCTAGGAAAGATATCCAATTTATAGTAGGTGACTATGTCATGGTCCATGTCAACAAATCCAGATTGTACAAAGGAGTACCAACAAATTTGCAAATGAAGAGAGTGGGACCATGTAAAGTATTAGCTAAGTATGGAAAGAATGCTTACAAGGTAGAGCTTCCTATAGAATTAAGTATTTCACCAGTGTTTAATGTAGCTGACTTGATCAAGTATAAAGAACCAGTGACTGATATGAATTTGAATAGTATGGATGTATTGGAGGATGTGTGTATTGTATTCTTACCTCCTAAGGACAAGCTAGAAGTAGATAGGATCTTGGAATCCAGAGTGAAGAAGTCTACTCGGCACAAGGTGTACATGGAACACCTCATACAGTGGAAAGACAAACTAGAGTCTGAGGCTACATTGGTGGAAGAAGCTCATTCCAAGAAGTATGGCATTAATCTGTCTTTGATATCTCCCCACATTCCTTAGTGTTTGTGTAGAGGGGGAGAATGGTGCAGGAGCACCCATAGGTTGTCTAGGAAAACTAAGCAATATATTTTAGTTCAGTGAGCCTTAGTGGAATTTTTGATGTGATTAGATGAAGGTCATGTTGACCATAGAGTAGGTGCAATAGGGTTTTAGATCAATAGAGGCTTAGGACTTTTGCAAGGTACAAATAGGGCCAAGAAGTTGTATTGCAACTGTGCAACATTTGAAATGTTGCTCGACAACATTGATAGTTGGAGCAAAAACGACCAAGAAGAGCCCAAGGGAGAAGATAATTGTTTGGTGACCCTATTTATGGGATGCCTCACCATTGGAGTGAGGTTGGATGCCAACTATACATTTTAAGTTTTTGAATTCAAGGAAACCATATGTGACTATGTGAGAAATTTATTGGTTTTTGTATTGTAGTGATACTTTAATGGATTAGTTTTGGCATTGTAACTTGTGCATGATGTAGGGTAGTTGTTCTTTAAATTTTGTGTGGCATTAAATAGTTTGATTTATTAGCTTTAAGCACTTCTTGTAAATATTTTGTGCTCTACACTGTTACTGGTCTGAACCAGACAGTTTGTAAAGAATGGAATGTTAGTTCATTTTACCACTGTACAAATTGTACAGCCCTTTAGGATTAGTGACTAGACTCCGTGGGTGTACATATAGTGGGAGTTGGGGCCTTTGAAAGCACAGGAGCTATTGTTGGAGTCTTGTCCTAGGCGAGCCAGAGAAGAGCCCGACTAGGAAAGACTATAGTGCAGAGCACTTAATTTGCAAAGGTGATAACTTAGAGACAAATTTCCTTTTGGAAAAGGAAGATATGAGTCTTACCAAGATATGGTAAAGAGGAAGATCCTCTACCAATCCATTTTTGAGGGGAGAACTTAGCAAGTTGCAGAGGAGCCAAGCAAGGCCTAAAGAGCCTCAATTTTAGCTCATTTTCAGTTAGGGCATTATACGACCAGTTGTGGCCCAAGACCTCAAAAATCCTTGAGGGGTGGGCATATGAACTAGGAATCCCAAGAAAAGATTGGGGTTTTCTTTGGAGGGACTTTGTGAAAATTCTTGATTTCTCGGAGAAGGAGACCTAATAGGGTAGCCTTCTGGGCCTAATGAAAGAGTCTGGTGAAATCGACTTACAGATGGAGCTAGTTGGATCCCTAATGCCCCTAGTAGGATGGATTGAAACTTTTAGAAGCACCTCCACACCTCTATAAAACCATTTCAAGAAATTGGAGTTTAGTAGCCTTTAAGGTAGTTTAAGGGCTAATGGCTAGTGCTACAAGATTGCACCAAGTTTTGACTTGGTAGAAGGAACTTTGTTGGTAGTTGGGTATGTGCAAGATCATCATGGAAAAAATAGGCCCTTAAGTGGCAATAAAAAGACAAAAAATTAGAGTTAGACAACTTGACATAAAAATTTGAATAAGTTTTCTATATTATTTCAAAAAAATGTAAAAATAGAATCTATAGCAAATTTTTTTTTTTCAAATCTATTTGGTGAAAATTTGAAATTTCAATCCAGTAGTATTTAAATTTCAGGGTAAAAATAAGAAGTAGGTGTCTGTTTGACCACCCTAACCATAATAAAATGATAATATTTTTTTATAATATGTTAGATATAAGTAGAGGATTCATGTCCCGATATGATGCATATTTTTTTATAATTTTTTTCCAAGTAAATAATGAATTATGAATTTTTGATTACAACTTTTAAAAAATATAAAAGTGTGTCTGTCTAACCACCTTAACTTGGTCAAAATTTCATGAAATTCATATTTTTATTTAAAATCCTATAGTATGCAAAGCATAGAATGTGACACATGTTACGGATTCAAAAAATGTGATACCGTTTGAAAGTTACAGATGTTTTTCAATCACTCTATCAATTAGGACTTTATTCATAATTCTAGTAGAAAATGAATAATAATTATTTATTAAACTTAAAGTAAAGCATAATTTATATTGGTGGAAAGCTGAGGATCTTATCTAAAAACCCTTTTCGTTTCATCAATTTTAGGTAAAACAAATATCGTCAGCCACATGGGCCATCATATGGCTTACATATCACCACTTTTTGGCCCATCATGATCCTGCATGTACCTAGTTCAATTGGAAAGGAGAACCAGGGGATACTAAGAAGGAAGAGATCCTATAGGTTGCAAGTGGTGGAGAAAGACACCCTAGAGGTCTTCCAAGAAAGACTTAGAGCATGAATCAATGAGTGATTCATCCAACCTCCCTATCAATGCTCAAGCACGTTGATGCACTGTTCATTGAGCATTTCAAACTGATGCAACCATTGTTCCTTATAAGTATTATCATCAATAACCCCTTGAAGAGTGATTCTTAATGAAGAGATCTCTAACTCCAAGGACATTATCGCCTTGGTTTTTTAGATAAGGTTACAAGGGGTATGTTGAGTTCATGTTCTAACATTCATACGATAGGCCCATAATGCATATGTTTGTTGTGTATGACAATCTTTATTGTGTTTGATTACCATTTGCCTTAGGATTTTCTCATGAGTTATCATATTTTATTTAGCTAGACCATTATAGTGTGGGTAGTAAGGTGTCAAAAAGTGATGTTGTATGTTAAATGGTGTAAGAGGGTTTGGATGGAAGCATTCACACTTCCATGCTCCGGGTCTCACCTTAGCAATCCCCTGATTTGGCTTCTTTCACCACCCAACCTTTAGGCTCTAACTCATCTGTAGACACCCCTGGTTCTAGGCCATTCCCTCTTCCAACCTTTGTCAAGAAACACAACCATTTCTTGATACTTACCCTCTGTTCACCTTGACCCTTAATCCACCCTAAAGGTCAAATTCTCCCAACACACAACTAAGTCTTTGTAGGGTTCTCTCTACTGGTCAACATGCTTCTTGGACCACCATTTATCTCTGTTTCTCCATCGCTCATCCCAAACCCTTGTTTAGGGTTTAAAAAGGCTACAAGCCTTGAGCCCCCCTCCTAGTCGAGGAAAACAAGCTATTGCTCACAACTTTTCCAAAGAACCCTACTTCTTTTTCTTGGATTCCTGATGCCTATGCCATCCTCTTCAATATTTTCAAACCCTAAAGTCTTTTCTAGTCGTACACAGGACTGTCCTCCTTGTTTAGCAAAATCTAGGGTTCTTTACCAATTTCCTGGCCACCCGGTAGGACTGTCAAGAAGTTTGATAGGTATATTGAATTCTGGAGTCTCCTCCTTGGTACCAGGCCTCGGTGGGACCTTCTTCCACACTTCTACCATGTGGTTTTCCCTGGAGAAGTCTGCCCTGCAATTTATGTGCTTTTTAGCATTGGTTATTGACTGTCCTAGCCGGGCACTGTCAAGCCCGCCTAGGAACAGCTCTTTATCACCCCTCCTACCTTCTTAAACATCCCTACACCTACACTATATACATACAGGGAGTCTAGCTCCATTTCCCAAGCAGCCATACACTGGGTACGGTGGGAAATGAACCTAAGACTCCATACTGGCCAGGTTACCAGTTAGGACAGTAAAGACAAGAAAACCAAAACAAATAACTATCAAGACACCTGCCAATTAAACTCACATGCTACCAGATACCACACCAAAAAGAAAGCAAAGAAATTAATTCTATATATATCATTCTACAGGTCTGATCACTCCTAATCAACCAGATTTCAAACAAATATAGAATTTCACCCAATTTTAACACTGTCCTTCATTAGCTTTTCAAATTTTCAAACTTATAAACGTTCTCTATGCCTTCCAACCTTGCACAATGGTTGAGGCATACCTTAAATACTTCATACAAGTCAGTTAGGCTTGAGCCTCAACTGTCCCAAGCCGGTTATGTCATTTCAAACCTTATTTGGTAAAAACCACAAGGCAAACTCACCACTAACATTGAGTGTCTAACCTCAAACTTGACCACTACTGATAGCTAACAACTACTACTGATGGCTCCTGACTGACCTTATTTTAATTCTAACACCTAAAGCAATGGTCCACATGACCTTAACATAAGAAAAGCAAAAACATTCCAAAACTTGCCTATTTCCTAGTCATTTGCCTAGGTGCTTCCTAGAGGTGCTCCTACACCATTCTCCCCCTCCGAGTAGAAACACTAAGAAGTAGAAGGAGAGAGCAAGGACAAATCAATCCCAAGCTTCTTGAACTAATCCTCTTGTACCCATGTAGCTTCTGACTCATGCTTATGCTTCCACTTGATTAGGTGCTCCATATACACCTTTTGCCTTATAGACTTTTGCACCCTAGATTCCAAGATTTTCTCAACTTGGTGCTTGTCCTAATTGGGTAGTTATATGTTACTGATGTCCTTGAAGACCTCTTGGCTATTCTGATCCAATTCCTTGACTTATCCTTTATATTTGATCAAATCAGCAACATTGAAAACCGGTGAGATTCCTAAGTCAGTAGGTAGTTCAATCTTGTATGCATTTTTTCCATACTTGGCCAAGATCTTGCATGGTCCTACTCTCTTCATCTGGAGTTTGGTGGAGACTCCCTTCTGTAACCTGGACTTGTTGAGGTGAACCATGACATAATCACCAACTATAAATTGTACATCCTTCGTTGACTGATCTACCTTTTCCTTCAACTTTTGTGTAGCTTCGGTGACTGTCTTCCTCACCTGCTCCTGTATCTCTTTCATGGTATGACTGAAATATTCAGCATGTCCACTTCTATGTTCCATGGCTCCTAAATTTCTAAGCTCACAAATACCTCTTGGGTTCATTCCATACACAACCTCAAAAGGACTTTTTCCTGTAGTTCTGTTGACACTATCATTATAGGCATACTCAGCTTGTGAGATGACCATATCCCAAGTCTGTCCATACTTCTTTGTTAGACACCTCAGTAGGTTACCTAGCACCCTGTTAACCACCTCTATTTGGCCATCAGTTTGAGGATGATAGGCAGATCCAAATGATAGATTGGTTCCCAACCTATTCCATAGAGTCTTCCAAAAATGACTCATGAATTTAACATCCCTATCTGAAACTATGCTTAAAGGTAAGCCATGAATCCTTACAACCTCCTTGAAAAAAATATGAGCTATGTAACTAGCATCATGAGTAGTTTTACAAGGTACAAAATGACTCATTTTACTAAATCTGTCCACCACTACATACACATTGTCAAAACCAGTTTTGGTCTTAGGAAGGCCTACCACAAAATCCATACTCACACACTCCCAAGGTCTATTTGGAATTGGTAGGGGTTGATAAAGACCAACATTACTAGCTCCTCCCTTAGCTCTCATGAATACAACACACTGTTCCACATATTTTCTAACATCTCTTGCCAACTTGGGCCAATAGTAAAATCTTTGAACTAGCTCTAATGTCTTGTTGATGCCAAAATGCCCACTAAGACTGCCATTGTGCTTTTCTTGAATGAGGTTTTCTCTCATGGACCCTTTAGGAACACATAACTGGTTTCCTTTAAACAACAATCCACTTTGCAATGTATATTCAGCATACTGACTATGAAAATGATTCTCAAAGTTTAAACATACCTTATAGACCTCTGAGAAATCTTCATCCTTTCCATAGAGATCTTTAAAACTTTCAATCCCTATGCTTTTCACTTGTATCTCTTGAACTGTCAATAACCTCCTACTTAATGCATCTGCTACCTTATTCATCTGCCCTTTCTTGTGCTTGATGGTGAAGGTAAAAGCTTGGATGTATTCCATCCACTTCAAGTGCCTATTGTTCAATTTCTCTTGGGTATTCATATAGCTAAGTGCTTGGTTGTCTGTAAAGACTACAAACTCCTTGGGTAGAAGATAATGCCTCCATTTCCTAAGTGACTGAACCAAAGCATAAAGTTCCAAGTCATAGGTTGAGTATTTCTTCTTTGCTTCATTAAGCTTCTCACTAAAGAAGGCTATAGGTCTGCCCTCTTGACTTAGCACTCCTCCAAGTGCCACTCCACTTGCATCACACTCAACAGTGAATAGTTTGTCAAAGCTAGGTAGTAAAAGTATGGGTTGAGTTGCTACTTCTTGTTTCAGTTTCTCAAACCCTCTCTCAACTGCTTGAGTCCACACAAACTTGGTTTTCACACCACCTTTTATTGTCTCTAAAACCGGTGCACAAATACCACTAAAGTTTCTTATGAATTTCCTATAGAATTGGGCCAATCCATGGAAACTTCTTACCTTAGTCCCTGTTGTTGGTGTAGGCTAGTTTAAGATTGCCTCCACCTTGCTTGGATCCATTTTCAATGATCCCTTAGACACTACAAAACCCAAATATACAAGTTCTTGTTTGAAAAATTCACACTTTTCCAAGTTGATAGCCAACTTCTCCTCTTGCAATCTTCTAAGTACCAATTCCACATGTTTGAGATGCTCCTCTGTTGTTTTGCTAAAGATTAGGATGCCATCCAAGTATACAACCAGAAATACTCCTATGAAATCCTTTAGTACTTCATTCATGAGTCTCATGAATGTGCTAGGTGCATTAGAAAGGCCAAATGGCATCAATCTCCATTCATATAAACTAACTATTGTCTTGAATGTTGTCATCCATTCATCACCATCCTTAATTCTGATCTGATGGTATCCACTTTTTAGATCCAATTTTGTGTAATATTGAGCCCCTCCAAGACAATCCATTAAGTCCTCAATTCTAGGAATCGGAAACCTGTACCTAATTGTGATTCTATTGATTGCTCTAGAGTCAGTACATAACCTCCATTTGCCTCCCTTCTTGGTTGCCAAGACTACGGGTACTGCACATGGGTTGATGCTCTTTTGTATCAAATTCTGATCCAACAATTCTTGCACTTGTCTAGCTACTTCCAAGTTATGATCCGGTGTCAACTTATATGCTGCTTTGTTAGGTAATGATGCTCCAGGTATGAATTCTATTTGATGGCTAATAGCTCTTTTTGGAGGTAAGGTTGCAGGTGTACCATCACTTACAATATCCTTGTACTTGTCAAGCAAATTCTCGATTGCTCTTGGTATGACTAGTTTTTCCATCTTCTCTTCCTCTTTGGACTACAATAACACAACATATCCTTCTCCACCTTCATGTAGGGTGTTGAGGAAATCTTTTCCACTACTAAGGAGCACACTTGGTGCCTTGGACTGTCCTTCATCTTCTTCGGACAGTGACTGCAATTTAAAAGTCTTCTCATCCTTCTTAAATGAAATTGTATTCTCTTTACCATCATACACAACACTCCTATCATATTTCCATGGTCTTCCCATGTTGAGGAACTCTTTTCCACTACTAAGGAGCACACTTGGTGCCTTGGACTGTCCTTCATCTTCTTCGGACAGTGACTGCAATTTAAAAGTCTTCTCATCCTTCTTAAATGAAATTGTATTCTCTTTACCATCATACACAACACTCCTGTCATATTGCCATGGTCTTCCCAATAGTAGATGACATGCATCCATGGGTAAGACATCACAAATAATCTTTTCCTTATACCCTCCAATAGAAAACTCCACTATTACTTGTTCATTTACCAAGACACTTTGCCCTTTGTTAAGCCATGTGACCTTATAGGGATTAGTATGGGGTACTTTCTTTAATTTTAGTTTCATTACTGCCTCTTCTGAGATTATATTGTCTATGGAACCTGAGTCTACTATCACCTTGCATACTTTACCAAGTATCTTGCACCTTACCCTGAATAGAGCTCTCCTTTGCTTGGGTTCTTCTTTGACCGGTTGCCTTATCAGCACTCTTCTAAAAATCAGACTCTCTCCATTTTCAAACTCAATATGACTGATCTCAGTTGCCTTAGGACTCATGGTGTCCTCTTGTGCATAAGCCACTCTCTTCTCATTGTTTGATGATGATTCTTTCTCCGGACATCTATAGGTCGGGTCTCCAACTTGACCACAATGATAACATTTCATAGTTACAAAATAGGAATTACTCCTACCTGCTCCTTATCCTTTATTTGACCCTCCTTGAGAACCTCTACCTCTGTTATACCCTCCTCTAGAAGGTGTTTCATTGCCATGTTCTGTGGGTTTGAACTCTCCTTGGTTTCGTTGGTCATTACCTCTACCTTGGTAACCTCCACGCTGTCCTCTTTGATCTCTATGATCTCTACCTTTACCTCTGCCTTTAGAAGCCCGATCTTGCTTCCTCTTGCTTCTCTCCTCAATCTTGATAGCTACTTGATAGCATTGATGCACTATCTTTGGACTCAAAAGAGCCATCTCCTCTTGAATGTTCCATTTCAATCCATTAAGATATCTAGCCTCTTTGAGGCTTTCATCTTCAGACACATTGGACCTCATACAAAGTTTTTGGAACTCCTCTGTATAGGTATTCACATCTAGATCTTTTTGCCTTAGGCTTTGTCTCTTCTTGTGTAGTTGAATTTCATAGTCATCAGGCATGTAGGCTTCTCTCACCTTTGCAACCATACCTTTCCAAGTAGAGATGGGTTTCTTTCCTTCCTTCTCCCTCTCTGTTTGGATGAATTTCCACCATGTTAAAGCTGATCCTCTCAGTCTAGATTTAGCCACCTTTACCTTCTATGCCTCTATGACTCCATCACATTCAAAATGGTTCTCCATACCTTCTATCCAATCCATAACTAGATCGGCTTCCATCTTTCCACTAAACATTGGGATTCCTTCAAGTGCCTTCCCACTCAAAGCTTTCAATGCCTTCAAGAAAGGATCTTCTTGTAAAATAGGGTCAGGTTCAGGGATCTTGTCCTCCTCTGCAACCTCTTCTTTCTTAGGTACCCTTTTGCGGTCCTCATCATCCTTGTTCAGGACATTGCTTAAGGTCTCCTCCAATTGTGCCAATCTTTCCCTTAGTCTCCTATTGTCTTCTTCTTGGTCTTCAACCTTCTTTTCCAACTCACCATTTGTCACCATGATTGTGGAACCACTTGATTCCAAGTCTGACATACAAGTGCACTATCCCAAACCTTTCACTCGCTCTGATACCAATCTGGTGTAAGAGGGTTTGGATGGAAGCATTCACACTTCCATGCTCTGGGTCTCACCTCAGCAATCCCCTGATGTGGCTTCTTTCACCACCCAACCTTTAGGCTCTGACTCATCTATAGACACCCCTAGTTCTAGGCCATTCCCTCTTCCAACCTTTGTCAAGAAACACAACCATTTCTTGATACTTACCCTCTGTTCACCTTGACCCTTAATCCACCCTAAAGGTCAAATTCTCCCAACACACAACTAAGTCTTTGTAGGGTTCTCTCTACTGGTCAACATGATTCTTGGCATCCTATCATGCTTCTTGGACCACCATTTATCTCTATTTCTCCATCGCTCATCCCAAACCCTTGTTTAGGGTTTAAAAAGGCTGCAAGCCTTGAGCCCCCCTCCTAGCCGAGGAAAACAAGCTATTGCTCACAACTTTTCCAAAGAACCCTACTTCTTTTCTTGGATTCCTAATGCCTATGCCATCCTCTTCAATATTTTCACACCCTAAAGTCTTGTCTGGCCGTACACAGGACTGTCCTCCTTGTTTAGCAAAATCTAGGATTCTTTACCAATTTCCTGGTCACCCGATAGGATTGTTAAGAAGTTTGATAGGTATCCTAAATTTTGGAGTCTCCTCCTTGGTACCAGGCCTCGGTGGGACCTTCTTCCACACTTCTACCATGGGGTTTGCCCTGGAGATGTCTACCCTGCAATTTATGTGCTTTTTAGCATTGGTTATTGACTCTCCTAGCCGGGCACTGTCAAGCCCGCCTAGGAACAACTCTTTATCACCCCTCCTACCTTCTTAAACATCCCTACACCTACACTATATACATACAAGGAGTCTAGCTCCATTTCCCAAGCAGCCATACACTAGGTACGGTGGGAAATGAACCTAAGACTCCATACTGGCCAGGTTACCAATCAGGATAGTAAAGACAAGAAAACCAAAACAAATAACTATCAAGACACCTGCCAGTTAAACTCACACACTACCAGCTACCACACCAACAAGAAAGCAAAGAAATTAATTCTATCTATATCATCCTACAGGTCTGATCGCTCCCGATCAACCAGATTTCAAACAAATATAGAATTTCACCCAATTTTAATACTGTCCTTCATTAGCTTTTCAAATTTTCGAACTTATAAACATTCTCTATGCCTTCCAACCTTGCACAATGGTCGAGGCATACCTTAAATACTTCATCCAAGTCAGTTAGGCTTGAGCCTCAACTGTCCCAAGCTAGTTATGTCATTTCAAACCTTATTTGGTAAAAACCACAAGGCAAACTCACCACTAACATTGAGTGTCTAACCTCAAACTTGACCACTACTGATAGCTAACAACTACTACTGATAGCTCTTGACTGACCTTATTTTAAGTCTAACTCCTAAAGCAATGGTCCACATGACCTTAACATAAGAAAAACAAAACATTCCAAAACTTGCCTATTTCCTAGTCATTTGCCTAGGTGCTTCCTAGAGGTGCCCCTGCACCATTAAACATTTCTAAGAACGTCGTCACATAGTGGAAGGGAGTCGAAAATGAGCAATAATGTGTTTCAATATGAAACGACATATTACATCGGTAGTTTTCGACCAAAGGGGAATTGCTTCCACCCATTTTATGAAATAAATTTTTGCAATGATTATGAATTTATTTTCGGCAGAGGAAAGAGGTGAAATTTTCCCAATGATAGCTAGACCCCACACCAAAAAAGGTCAAATAGGAACTTGTGCGTGAAGCTCAAAAGTAGGAGCGTGAATCAGTCTACTGTGTTCTTGACATTTGTGACATTTCTTAACATATGCAAAGCAATATTTTTCCATATTCCTCCAATAATATCCTATACGAATTAACTTTTGCACTAATGATCTTCCTCCAAAATGTCCTCCACACGCATCCGAATGAGCTTCCTCAAGTGTTATAGGGATTTTGGTTTGTTTAAGGAATTTAAGCAAGATATTAAAGGGCCTCTAATACAATACATCGACAAGAACTATATATAATTAGATGCAAGTTTCTGAAGGTATTTTCTAGTAAATTCCTAATTTTGGGCTCAAGAAAGGTACTAGATTTTAGATAACTAAATACCGGTGCATACCGTTTGTTGCAGCTTTCTATGGTGATTCCTAATATCTTATCTATTTTATAAGTTCATTCAATGGTTTCATAATTGTGTGCACAAAAAATGTGATATATTTTGAAGGATCTTGAGGGGATATTAGAGAATTTGTGCTTGCCATTTCACCTGCATGCCTATTATCTTTCTGTTGGATGTTATCAATGGTAAATCAATCCAATTTCTCTAATAAAGTCATTATGAGATCTTTGTATTTTGATAGTTTTTCATGATTCGCTTGATATGTTCCATTTTTTTTTTGATGATTAATTATGAATCACTAAATATTTTGATGTCTCAGGCTCCTAGAGTTAAAGTGGCACATAATCCAAAAATTAACACTTCATGTACTATGTGGTATTATTTGTGTATAGGAAATTTAATCGATATGATAAGGGAATAGATTTTCCTTTGGGAGGTATTATGATAACTCCCACGTTGAAGCCTATTCTGCACTTAGATCTATCAAAATACAATTCCCATGCATTTTCATGTTCTTGGATAGTAATTACAATCTCATCAAGAAATGATTCTTGATTATGTAATGTTAGGGGAGAACGAGCGTCAGCAAACTAGCTGGTCAAGGCTTGTCATTTGATTGCTTTTTATGAAAGAAACTTAAGGTCAAATTCAGTCAACAACATAACCCATTTTGATAATCGTCTTCATAAATCTATTTTAGTAAAAAGATGTTTTAAAGGATCGAATTTTTCTATCACTTGTATTTCAGCATTCAATAAGTAATGTCACAATTTACTATTAGCGAATACAAGAGCCAAACATTGTTTCTCTATCATTGTGTATCATTTCTCATAATCAAACAAAGTTTAGCTAATGTAATAGACAAGATTTTCTTTACCATTTTCATCTTGTTGAGCCAACAATGCTACAAGAGCATGGGTTGATGCTATTGTATATAAGATGAATGGTTTATCTTGCATAGAAGTTTGTAAAACATGTGGAGTAGTGAGGTAATCTTTTAAACTCTCAAAATCCTATTTACAATCTACATTCCAACTAAACTAAACTTATATCTTTAGGAGATGTGTAAATGGTAACGTTTGATCTTCTAAGGATGCCACAAAATGAAGGATAGCTTCAATTCTTCCTTGTAAGGTACATAATTGTGAGATGTTTCTAGGAGGTGGTGTAGTCACCAAAAAAGTATGCCATTTCCTTGCTTAATTCAGGAATAAATAATGATAAATTGGACTATATATCACCTTGATCTAGTGTTGTGAGGTGTTGTGTGCATCCACATTGGGTCTTGGGCCCTTTTTAAGCTAAATTAACCTAACTTTTTCTTAATTTAGTGTTGTAAAGTGTATTTATCTACACTTTCACATTAAATTCAAGAGGCTTGTAAACTAAGGTGGACCTAATCTAGTGTTGTAATGTGTTTTACACATTCACATGGGATTGAGGGCCTTTCTAAGCTAAATAAATCTAATTTTACCTTAATTTGGTGTTGTAAAGTGCATTTATTTACATTTTCACATTGTATTTTGGGCCCTCTTGCATTTATGACCTTTTATATCATCACTAACATGCCCCTATGACCCCATATTATGAATCCCAAGGAAAATTTTAATCAAAAACTCGACAAAATCAATATATAAGCTTAATTTCTTCACTCCTTGACACTTTAGCTAGTAAAATAGCCCTTGAGGGACCCATTCCCCACTTTGGGAGAATGGGTCCCATCCAAGTGGGGCTCATTCACCCAACTTCGCAAATGAGTCCCATTTGAGCTATTTTCAAAGTTTGAGTGGCGAAAATTGGGTTTTAAGTTTAAATTTCTTCTATGTCGGCCTTGGGGATCTAATAAACAATCGTTTGAGTGGATTTACTATATAAAAAAGCTCTCAAATCATTATTTCATCAAGCCTACATGTTATCAAGCAAGAGTTAAGCGTTCCACGACTTTACAATATCATCAAGATATAATTCAAGGGTAGAATTCTTCATCAATTGTTGTAGAAATTCAAGATCCATCATCATGTCAAGAATATCAAGCATCAAGCATGTTATTGAGCTAGTGTTGTGATGTAGCATTGAAGATCTAAGATCGAGAATTTTTTTGCACCTATTGAAAAGGATCAAGATCTACATCCTTCATGGCCATTTCATGTTGAGTCGCAGATTTAAAAGACATCATTTACAAAGAATCATTCAAGGTATCATTTTCCATGATTCATGTTCTTTGTTTCATGTTTCATAGCTTCATTTCATTGTCTCATAATTTGGTTTAATCACTTAAAAGGGGTTTTACCAGGGAAAACCCCTATTCCCCAACAATCAACACTTTTTCTCTCTTTCTTTGTGTAATTGCATATCTAGGTGCTTTGAAGACTTGAAGATCATTGAAGATCAAGTTGTAAGCATTTTGGAGTTTTCTCCCCATTTTCAAGGCCATGATATTCAATAAAAGGTCATCCATAGCCCAGAAATCGGAGTTTAGAATCTAAGAACCTAGAGGAGAAGATTGAGCAGACTGAGAAGAGCAGATTCAAACTTTGAATTTCCAAAAATCCAAACTGGACTCATTCACCACAAGTGGTGAATGAGTTCCACTGTAGGTGATTTTTCAGAAACTTTTGCATATTTGAATACCCATTTGCTCGAAACCTACTCATGTGCAAAAATCCAGAACTGGGATTGATTCGCCCAGAATGATGAATGAGTCCCACTAGGTCAAAAAGTCACAATTTCCAACATTTCAGAGCTCCTTCTAGTCATCTTACAGATTTCCAAGTGCACACATTCTATTTTGTAACTTTTTGTTTCATTTCTTTCACTTTTTGTTGATAATCTATCTCATCAAATTTTTTTTGTATAAATTGTGTCTTCTTCTAGAGTAGATGAGGTAGATGGTTGTGATTTTTCTTATGAATTCTACATTAACATTACCATTGGTTGTTCTTTCTTATCTTCTTATTTACTTGTGATTATGTACTCTCCCATAAATGAGGGTATGAATTCTAAAGAACCACAATCATCATCCAATAATTGAAAAACTTTTTTCATCTCTTGTTTTACCTCTTTCCTAGGTTTTATGTTTGATGTTGAATTTAATGTTCTTAGAGGGATTTTTGTTCCTTTTTCAACTTGTAAGCACCTTTTAGGCTCGGGGTCAATTTCAACTTGGTACACCTTCTTGTTATAGACATATTTCATGATACGATGAAGAGTAGAAGGCACCACATGCAACTCATGAATCCAAGGTCTTCCTAAAAAAAGATTGTATGAAAGGTCATGAGGCATAACATGTATAGGAGTTTGTAAGGTAGCCTTTCTAACTATAATAGGTATATTAATCACACCGAGCAGTTGCTTTCCTACATTGTCAAATCCTCAAATCGATAAGGAATCAGGTTCAATTTTATATTTTTCCTCTCCAAGTCTATCTAGAAGATTCACATTGCACACATTAAGGGCATAACCATTATCAACAAGGGTTATTTTGATTATCATTCTATTGAATTTGTCTATTATCATGAAGGCGTCATGTTTCTTTCTTATCTCCAAGGGAGGGAGCTCATGTTTGTGAAAATTAATGTCTACATTAACAATTTTCATTCATTTTATTAGAGCTGCCACAACACTTGCATTTGTATTAGACGGGGTAACAACTTCTTGTAAGGCTATTTGAAGCATAATGTGATAATTAGATGAATTTTGAATAAAATCCCATAGGGATATTTTCATGGGATTATTCTTAAATTGTTCAACAAGATCATACTCCTTTCCTCTATTTGAAGGCAAACAAGGGGAACTAGGCAAAACGGAGTTTTGTAAAGGTAAAGATGTTGAGGTTGTTTATCTTGGTTCTAGATTGTTTCTAGTGTTATATGTATGAGCAATGGTAATATGACTTGGTTTCTGCAAAATATTATTCTTAGGTGGTTGAAGAGTGTAAATAGGTTTGTTTTGAGTTTGAGGTTTGTGTGAAGGTTGGTATAGGATAAGTTGAGGTTGAATTATATTAAAATATTTTGGTTTTGGCTTGTCATAACAGGTTTTGGTTTGTCATAACAAGCCTTAGTGGATGAACTTTGTGAGAAGAAATCCTTAAGGGCTTCATCTAACATGTCAAATTCATCACTACTAAAAGGATTGAGGGTTAAGTTAACCTAGAAAAAGAGTTTTGACATAGTCAAATAAGTATATTTTCTCCAAGTGGTATATCTATTTGATCTTGTTTTTGGTTTTGTTTTCTAATGTATGCCAAATGTAATCTAATGAACTAATGCTGAAAAATGAAAAATAAAAGAATCTAACCCACAATTGTAATGAATGTAAATTATGCTATTTCTAATGATTTTAATGTAACATAGTTTATGTAAATTGAAACAAAAAAAAATTAATAACAAACAATAAACTTAGAAAGAAGGAATTTAACTTTGGAAAATGCAATGCAAAATCTGCACTCGGACTGATTTTCCCCGAGGGGCGTATGAGTCCTAGTGAGGGTTCTTTTCAAAAAATTCAATTGATTTTTATGCTTTTTATGTTTATGATCTATAAACTAAGTGCAAATGCCTATTTTGTATGAACTTCAAGGATTTAAGATGCTTAAATACAAGCTATATGCACTTTCACTAATGAAAATTTTGAAAACCCTAGAATGTCAACTAATGAAATCTAGGATGATGATGTACTCCAGATCAAAAGGTTTTGTGTTCGATTCACATCAGGTTCACCAAAATGAAATGGCAGAAAATGGGGTATGGTGCTTTTTTATGGTTTAGGACATAGAGCACACCCACTTTCCAATTATTTCATTCAAGGATAACCCTAGAGATCTCAATGCAAAAGAAAAAGAGATCGTGCAATAGGGTAGTCCTAGGGTTTGATTGTAAACTAATGAGGTGTTCACCACCAAGATAGGGATTGAAAAGACAAATGAAATGCAAGATGCAATACCTAACCTTAATATGATGTAATCTTTCACTAAATGACTTAAAAAATGCTTGGAAATGATAACAAAGAAGGGAGAACTCAAAAGTATACACCTGGAAATCTAAAGAAGGTTGGAATGAGCCTTGAATTGCTAGAAGTTTTGAAATTTTGGCACATTGGAACTCATATAGCAGTCTGGGTGAATTAGATCCAGATCAGGGTTTCTATACAAGAACAAGTTTCTGAAAAAAGGTATCTGAATCTACAAAAATCATGAAAAATTCCTATAGTGGAACTCATACATCACTTCTAGCATATCAGTCTCGTTCTAATTTTTCATGAATTGAAAGTTTGGATATATACTTCAACACTTTCTCTTTTCTCCCAAATTAATTTCTCGATCCGAAATTGTGAAAATCCCTGCAAAACATAATATAGACTTTATTTGCTTATGGGGGGTTTTCCTCGATCAAAACCCTAGTTTGGTAATTAAACCTTGATAGAAATAATGAAATATGCATGTAAATAGGAATGTGAACCCTAACCTTAAGTGTTTCTAAGATTAGGAAATTTGAAATGCAATGCAACCCTATTCTAATGTGCAAAAATGAGATGCATAAATGAAATATAAAGATGAATGACTCAATTTGAGAGATCTATAACCTCCCAAATGAGCCCTAATAATTCTTGTACCTTCCTTAAGTTGAAAGTAGAGTTATAATGGAGGATAGAATCACTTAGGAAACAAGTCATTAGGTTTGGCTTGATGGCTAGTTGCATCTCCCCAACCTAGAATCCATCATGATTCACCATAGAAAACCATGATCAACCCTTGACAATGCTATATTTTGAATGAAAGTGAGCTTGAAGATCTATAAAATACTTTAATAATGCTCTAATACTTCAACTTTTCTTGCTTTTGAAACTTGAATGCTCTCGTGAAAGAATGCTTGAATGATTTTGAATGCTTATTTCTTCAAATTTCTTGCGAAATTTCTTGCTTAGATTTCTTAAATGAAATAATGACTTAGATGCTTTCTTATATAGACATTAATACCTAATTTATCATTATTCAGATGTCAAAGGTCAACATCAACCAAAAATTTGAATTAAAAAGGTGATTTTCTGACTCAAATCCTAAAAAATCCTTGAATGGGACTTGAAGCACGAAAAATGAACTAGGGAAAGAGGATTCCCCAATAGGTTCCTAGGGCTTTTCACCTAGAAGCTGGTTGGTACAATGCCTCTTTCCCACTAGGTATTCTTGGTGTTCATTCAACTATTAGGGGTTTTGATAGGTGTGATGTGTGTGAATGATGTAAATGTGTCTAAATTCTATGGTTTAAATGCTAGAAAATGAAAATAAGTAATTGAATACTAATGCTAAGCCTAGAAAGTGAACTATGTTGGAAAACACATTGTGATATAAAAATAAATAGATTAAATGCAATGAAGAACAAGCTAGAAGGGGTAAACTGAAAGAATGCACCTAGAAAATAGCAAAGGTTGGAGTGAAGACTGCAAATGTCCCTGGAATTCTACAAAATCTAACTTTTATGCTTGATGAAACACTTGTGCCAATCTAGGTGACTTAGTCTAGTTTAGGGAAAGTTCTGGAAAACCTCATCGAGACCTGTTTCAACCAAAAGGGTATTCAACTATGTAGGAATCTCTTAAAAACTTGTATATTGCGTCTAAATCGCCACAACTAGGGGAAGTGTCCTTTTTCACTTTTTAGAAGATTCGAAGGAGGATTTTGTAGTCCTAGGTCTACACTTCTACTCCTGGTAATTTCTCAGATCTGGAACTACAGAACTCAGCCTATAGGTGTTGTCCAAGCTCCAATTACGGTTTTTACAACCTTTAAGAGCTTTAACACCTTGATGAAAACACTTCTAATCCACCTTCTTTAACAAACCTGCAAACAAACCTGCAAATCACACAAAGAGAGAAATAAATGTTGGATGTTATGGCACGGGGTTTTCCTTGGTCAAACCCCTTTTAATAAATAAAATCAAATGAAGATAGAAATTTAATGAAGCATGAAAGAAACAGAGTTAGTACCTTGCCATGATTAAATATCTTGGATTATTGCAGTAATGAACGAAGATTCAAACCTTGAATGCTTTGGAGATATGTCTTGATGACTTAGAATGTACAAACCCTAGATTGATTAAGAAGAGTGATGAGTAGAATAATGAGATAGGAAAAAATGAGACTTAGGACATAAGAAATGAGGAGAAAAACCCTTATTTATACATGTTATGCCCTAATTTCCATGAAATAACACATCACGGGCTGACCTTAGGATTTAGGAGACAAAATCCTCCAAGAATTTTAAGTTAAATTTGATTTTAAAGCCACATGGGACTTAGTCGCCGAAGGTGGTGACTTTTTCCACCTGGGCAATTTTGAGTGGTTGTCAAGGATTAAGATACAATTAATGTTGCTTATCGAGATTGTCCCTTGAAACACACTAAATTAAGGCCTATAAGTGCATCAAGGAGTCATTATATCATAAGAAAGGGTTGATTTAGTGATGACAAGCTTAGGAAAGTGTGAAAATGTGTTACAACACCTTACAACACTTTGACACAAGGCTTGGAAAGGGGTAAAAAGACATCCAAAATCCATAATCAAGGGTCCAAATGAGTGAAAAGTGTCAAGGCTACACTTTTTGGTGACATAGGACACATACACCAGCCTTGGCGTATGGGTTACACCTAGGGGCACTCATACGCCCAACGTGGTGTATGAGTTCCACCCTAGATTTTTGGGTGGGTTATTAAGATGTTAAGTTTTTTTTATGATTTTGTTAGGTTTTTAGCCTAAATAAGCCTCGAGATCCGAAATAAAGGGTCTTAGGGGCTTATTAATTATGAATTAAAGGGTAGTTAATGCAAGGGTAGTAGAATAGGTCCAGATTTAATGAGAAATTTCCCTATCTCCAAGAAGGGGGTACAATTTATGTCATTTCAAGAAATAAACTCTAGGGAAGATAGAAAATTGATTTGATACAATTTACAATTAATAAAATCTATAATCTTGATCCCTAAATCTCACTGTGTTCCATTGATCATCTTCCCCTCTATGTTAGGATAGATTTCCATAAATACCCATAATATAAGATCAAATGAAACTAAATCTTACTCAAATGATGATTAATAACATGGTGTATAGAATTCTTTCCCCCCTTCAACTAAAGTACCAAATAAAAGGAAATTTGTATGATTATTTATAGAATTATAAGAAAATTATGATACTAAATAGATAAAAAAAATGTAAGGAAATATAAATAGTTGCTTAAATTATCCATAATATGAAATGAAATCACATCAACCTTAGAATAAAATATTTCATACTGATATCACTAATCTATATAAATTTCAACCAACATTTTAACATAAATAACATATAATAAGTAGTAGAAGAAACCCTTTTAGAGAAACTATATCTTTAAATTATTAGAACTAATACATTTTCACCATCAAAATAGTCACAATGCAATATCAAAATATGATCCTTAAAATGAAGATCAACACATTGAACCTTGGATGGAATAATGCAAAATGTGATCTTAATCTATAATGGTAGTGAGCAAGTATTGAAATACTCCCATTAAATTAACCCAAGAGCAAATGAGAGCTAAATGACCTACTTGGACATTCTCCTTAGGATCTCGCAAACAAAAAAATTAAGCCAAACTCTGAACTCCTCTCATAATGAGAAATTATAAGATAATCAAGTGAATGATCAAAAAGTGATGAATAACTTCATCCCAAGCCTCTTGTTAATAAGGAAAAGAAAGAAAGAAAGAAAGAAAGAGGAAACCTACTAGAAACTTCCTAGCCATCTTTGCGACCATTGTATGACACTTCAAGAAAAAATATTCAATACACCTGATACATAAATAATAAATGATCAAGTAACTCCACGGTGGTCCCTTTGTTGCCTTTAGTAAGTTGTCTAGTAACATTTCCCCTAAGTAGTACATGCTTTTATAATAACTAATGTTGAACATATTTAAAATATCAAATGTAACCTTTGATAAAAACAAAATTATTCAATTATTAAATATAAAATATTTTAGACAACACCTTCTCAACATAACTTCCACAACTCATTTGTTTGTTTGTTATTACATTCAAGAAACTTGCATTATTTCCTTTTCGTAAGAAACATATAGTTTTATAAAACATGGAGATTCTTTTATAATAGGATATTTATAGAATGAAAGCACAAAAAAATAACATGCTTCCTTTCACTTTAGGGTTAGTAATACTTTTCTTTCTGGTGCTTTCTTTTGTCAAGAATGCTATGGATCAATTATATCTCTAAATCAATTATATTCTTTTTTTTATGTAAAATAAATATCTATTACTTACATTTTCTATATATAAATTTTCTAATCAATATTATTCATAAGATAAATTACAAATACTTTAATTGACTAATATCTCTTAACTCTTATTTTTATGAGCTTATATTTCTTACTACTATATTAGACTTCACATAAATCAAAAAGAAATAATACTTATTATTGTAGTACACATGATTGGTATATTCATTCTAATTGTTAATTTTTAGAAAAAAAAAAAACAATATGGTTGATCTATTAAATTCAATATTTTGTTTGTTTCTATTACTATATTATTTTGTTTGGTATATTAAAATTTTGATTTTAGAAAAGAAAAAAAAAACAATATGATTGATCTATTAAATTCAATATTTTGTTTGTTTCTATTACTATATTATTTTTAAAAAAACAAATAAAATGCTAACTTCATTAATATAATAATATACCAGCAATTACACAGAAGGAGGTGTAATGATTACGCTGATTGTTTTTTATATTTGTGTTTGTCAAATTATAATAATTTTTTAGTTATACATTGCTTCAGGCATGTTTCAAAAAAAAATTAGTTGTTTTTTTTTGTCATGATTTTGATGATGGGTTTGTACCTTGGATTAGGCATTACGTAAGATTAATTACAATTATCCTTGAGTGGGTGGAAGTGGAAGTGTGTAGGTGTAGATTTGTTCCACACATATCATCCACCAAAAAGATGTGATAGCCCAATAAATAAATCCAATTATAGTTGAGTTATTCTTGTAACGGGTTCTAAATTTTAGTAAAAATTAAAACTCCAAAAAAATTCTTATATTTATTTTTTTAAATGATAATTGAGTATGGGAATAGCAGAGGCATACACAATTTTATGGTGTGTGCAGAAATTTGACAACAAATAATGTAAAGAATTGTTAGTAAGAGTAGAAAGTAAGAGAATATTATGGAATTAATAAAGGAAAGTATTCTATGTATGTAGAGTTTATCTATTTTGATAGTTTGCAAAAATAGTTGCATGGAAATTTATACAAAATTGGATATAAATATACATATATACATCTAGATTAAATTATTTTAGAAATATACATATATTTAACTGTTAGTATAAACATTTTGTTAGTTCTTATTTTTACTTTTATTTATTGTTTTTGATAAAAGGGTAAAACGGGTTTTACAGGGACCCGAAACCACAAAGTTTACAAGATAGAGAAAGGACCACCAATGGTCCACCAAAAAAAAATAGCTGCCCAACAAAAAACAGCAGCAATCAGACAAAAAAGACTAGGAGGGTCAAAAAAAAAAAGACAGCAGAAGAACACAAGATTATTTCAGAGACCGAAGGACAGTCTCAGTCTCTCCCTCCAACGCCTGCATACCAATGACCCCCTGTTTGAAAGTCTGCAACATTTTTGGGGTTAAGGGAGCCTTTCGCTTCAAATTAGCTCTGGTTCTTCTAGATATACCACCATCAGTTTCCTGGCTTTTTTCTTCAGTGTCATCAAGATCCACCACCAAGGAACCCTGCTGAGCTTTATCAAGTTTTTCGGTCATAGCGTTGATTATTATTGCATTATGTCTTGCTATTCTTTGGTTCTGTTCAGCAATAGTTTTGATGTTGATTCTTAAGCCCTCAATCTCATTATCTGTAATCCTGTAGCTGTGGACTGTATCTTTCTTGCCCAAATCCGCAATCTTGACTCCCATTTCCTCAATTTTGCTTTGCAGGGCCCAGTTTTTGATTTTAAGCTCGTTAATTTCGGAAAAAGTCCAGTCCAGGATTTTAGAGTGGGTTTCGGAGTTGGTTTTAGCCAGATAAAGGAAATCCAGGGATGGCTCTTTACCAGCATTAACAGGGGAATCGACATTATGTAAGTCAGGGGCAGGGCCCTCACAGCGCTCAGAAGTATAGGTAGCAGCTTCCTCCGGCTCAAAAGACTCTTCAGAATAAGAAACAAGACTTTTAGCCTGGGTGGACTTTCCTGCAGGGCTATTCTTAGGAGGAATACGGATGGGCTTAAGCGCACTCTGGATTTTACCTGGGTTCCTGGAAGGGCCAGCTTGCAGACTAGGGTCTTTAGGCCTAGTTTTAGGGCTAGGCATATAATCCGAGTCACTGGGCTCAGTATCCTCACTGTCAATATTAGAGTTGGCTTCTGAGGTAGCAGGGGCGTGCTCATACAGATAATCAACAATGAGCCTGATTAAACCAGTATGGAGGATAGGGAATCTTTTGGGATTCTTTTTGTTATCCTCCAAGCTTTTCTTTAGAGAGCAAAAAAGATAGTAAGGAATAGAAACCCTAACCTTATGGCGAAAATGGTTGAGGAGGGCCAAGTGGTACCCATAGACTTTAGTGAAGCGGCCATCCACTGTGATATATTCCATGATGGCCCAAAGCACCTTCTTCCATATAGACTTGATGGAATCAACATCAAAATAGTTGTTCACAATTTTAATCAGGTTCTGCTTCTCCTTATCATTTTTCGGGAATCTGATTATAGCTTCATTCGAATAAGCCCTGTCCCTGAAAAACTTCTTACCATCCATAGGTAAACCAGTGACTTTGGCAATTAAGTCTTCATTGAGCTCAACATTACTGTCGAACAGAGTCAAATTTCCATCATGCCAGTTCTTGGCAAAGAGCTTAGTTGCCTCCATATCAAAATTATGAAGCTTCTCCAGAAAGGGTAACAAACCTCCGCTTTTTATCTTGTTCCATACCTTTGCATTTTTCATGTGGATATCGTAGTTGTCTGGCTCAGATCGCTTTATGTCCCCACCCATATTGGCCGACACAGAGAGAAAGAACCAAACACAATCCTTTCTAAAATTGGCCTCGCCAAATCTAAACACCCACAAAGCATGCGGGGTAAACTTACAATTTACTACACCGGGCTCGGTACCATACAATCTAAAGATTGTGATGTGAGATATCCAACCTGTCCTCATTGAAGGGCTAACACGACGCCTTACGATGTGATCTATCATAATTTAATAGGGCACATACTTCAACTTTTAGATCACTATAATTTAGCCAAGTACACAAATCTTCACGTTTAACTCCTTCATTAGCAAAAAAATCCGCAACAGCATTGGCTTCTCTGTAGGCGTGTGTTATTTTAACTTTTTCAAAACTGTCCAATTTCAGTTTAGCTTCATCTATCCAAGATTTGATGGTCCACAAGGGAGGAGACATGCCACGGAGGCAGTCAATTATGTTTTTGGAATCACCTTCCAACCATAAATTTTTAATATTAAGGCTTTGGGCTAAGTTTATAATATGGTAGGCTCCAGCCGCCTCGGCCAAATGATTAGTTTGAGAGCCAAGAGGAGAGGCCATTGCACCCATGAAATTTCCATAGGTATCCCTTATAACTCCACCACAGCCCGCCACCCCCGGATTACCTTTAGCCGCACCATCAAAGTTAGCTTTGATCCACCCATCGGGTGGGAAAGTCCAGCAAACTCCCACTCTGTCCTTTTTAATCTTCATTGTAAAACTAGACAAAATGGGGAGTATGTTCCAATCCTTAGCAATGCCAAGATCATAGTTCGAAAACTCAACATTCAGAATCTTTCTATCCTTCTGGGCCATAGCACTGAGATTTTCCTTTAGATTCCTAACAATATTATCAAAGACTTGATCTACAGGGGCTTCTTTGTTCCTAAAAATTCTATTGTTGTGTTCTTTCTAGATGCCCCAGGAAATATGAGGAAAAGAAAGCTCCCAAAAAAATTGAAGTAAAGGGTTCCTTGTCAGCGCTTTCCATTGGATGAAGAAATCTTCTATGAGCCAAGGAGAAACTCAGGAGAGATTCCATAAACTGTTAAAATTATCCCAAATAGAGGCAGCGAAAGAGCAATGAAGGAATAAATGATTACCTGACTCGGCATCCATCTTACAAAGACAGCATCTATTGGGGATTTAAAATCCCCGTTTACACGGGTTGTCAGTCGTTAACAGCTTATTTTGAAGTAGAATCTAGAAAAAGATGTTAATTTTAGGAATCAGATTATTGCACTAGGCTTTAGACCAAAAGGGTGGATGATCGCAAGAAGACGTGAACTTAGCAAAGGCAGAAGACACCGAAAAATTACCTGAAGGGTTGTCGAACCAGACTGCACGGTCTTCCAACTGCTCTGAACTAAGTTTAACAGCCAGCAGGGAAATCTGGATTGGGGCCAGAGCTTGACTCACCCTGCATAAGTCAACCCATATACCATTCTCACTGTAATCTTTCACAAAAGTACCAAACCTAGCCTTATAGATCACAGCCCAATCTCTGAAGGGATTGATATTTATCAGAGGTTCCTTGAAAATCCATCTGTCTTCCCAAAATCTAGTACTATTACCATTCCTAACATGCCAACCAAAGCCTTCCCCCATAATCTTTTTTCCAATAATGAAGTTGTTCCAGCATATGGATCCTTTTGGAAGAAGGTGGGGATCCATATTAATAATCGAAGAGCAATTGTTATCCAAATATTTACCAGCCAAGATATCAATCCACTCCCCGGAGGAAGAGAAGATTCTCCAAATTTGCTTAGCCAAAAGGATTTTATTGATAGATCTAATTCTTCTTAGCCCAAGTCCGCCATTATTTTTAGATCTACAGACCAAATTCCAATCAATTAAAGGAATTCTTTTATTTTCCTCAACACCCGACCAAAGAAATCTTTTTTGAATTTTTTCAATAGTATCAGCATATTTGGCAGGGATCTTAAAAAGGCTTAGTGCATAGATAGGGAGGTTCTGAAGGGTGGCTTTGAGGAGCTGAAGCTTACCAACTTGGCTAAGCAAAGCACCTTTCCAACCAGCAAGCTTTTTGCTAAATCTATCCACCAATGAAGACCAGAAAGCATTAGGAGGTTTCAAACTTAAAGGAAGACCCAGGTAGGTGGCAGGAAGGGTATCCACCTTACAATCTAGAATCCTGGCGATTTTAGTCTGATGATGAGCCGGAGTGTTGAAAAAGAACAGTGAGATTTTTTGACTATTGATCAGCTGTCCTGAAGCTCTCCCATACTTATCAAGCAGCTGTTTAATAGATTTAGCTTCAGTCACATAAGCCTTACCCATAAGCATAGTATCATCAATGAATTGTTGGTGAGAACACACCAAGTTGCCTGAGGATGGTCTGAGCCTAGACATAACATTATGGTCAATCAGTTTTTTCAAGTTCCTACCAAGGCTTTCAGCCATAATAGTGAATAAAATAGGAGAGATAGGGTCACCCTGCCTGAGACCTCTGGTGCTCTGGAAAAAGGAGGTCGGGGAGCCATTGATCATAACCGATATGGAAGCTGTGGACACCAGTTGTTCCACCAATTGAACCACCCTATTATTAAAACCGAAGGCCTTCAAGATTTTAAATAAAAAGACCCAATCCACTCTGTCATAGGCTTTTGAAATGTCGAGCTTTAAGAGAAAACCTTCAGTCTTCAATTCAACAAGGGAGTGAATGTTCTCATGAACCGAAACAATAGAGTTGAGAATTTGTCTGCTAGGGTCAAATCCATTCTGTTGAGGGGAGATCAAGGAAGGCAAAAAAACTAAGATTCTAGAGGTTAAAACCTTAGAAATGATCTTGTAAATAGAATTACAAAGACTGATAGGTCTAAAGGCCTCAAAGTTGTCAGCTCTAGGTTTCTTGGGAATGAGGACCAAGAAAGTAGCATTAAGTTCTTTTAAAAGACATCTAGCTCCAAAAAATTTCTTAACAGCATTAACCACATCCTCTTCAACCAAATCCCAGAACCATTGAAAGAAGAACAGAGGAAAACCATCGGGCCCCAAAGCTTTATTCCCATCAAAGGAAAAGACAGCCCTCTTAACTTCCTCATTGGTGGGGATAGCAGTCAAAAAAGAGTTGTTCTCCTAGGTAATAATTCTTGGTATAGCTTCCACCAACTGATCTTGTTCAATTTGGTTTATTTCAGAGCTAGCCGATAGGAGAAGTTTAAAGAAGGAACCTACCTCCTTCCTTATATCTTCATCCTCGGAAAAACTGGTTCCATTCATCTCAATTTGTGATATTCTATTAACAGCTCTATGTTTAGACGCCGAGAGGTGAAAAAACCTGGTGTTTCTATCTCTAGTGGGCAGCCAAAGAGCTCTAGATCTTTGTCTCCAAAACTCCTCCTCCTTCCCAATAAGGTCATGCATTTTCTTAAGGATCTCATTCTCTTTTTCCTTATTATCATTCAAGTAACCCTCATTCTGGATTTTGAATTGAATGGCTCCTAGATCCATCTGAAGTTTAGATTTGATCTTGAATATGTTCCCAAAAGAACTCTTTTTCCATTCTTTAAGCTTACACTTCACTTCCCTTAATTTTTTGGCAACTCTGAACATAGTCGTTCCTTGAATACTTATATTCCACCATTTCTTTAATTCCTCTTTAAAAGTAGGATGGGAGATCCATATATTTTCAAATCTAAAAGGGGTGTTCCTCTTCATTTTAATAGGATCCGCAGTAAGACTAATAGGAAAATGATTAGAATCTATTCTAGTAAGAGCTTTCAAGGAGCAGAAGTAGTAAAAATACCAATGATTAGAGATCAGAGCTCTATCAAGTCTGACCTGTATAAGGTCCGTCCCCTTTCTAGAATTAGACCAGGTGAAGGTAGCTCCATGAAGGTCCAGATCTATCAGCCCTTGAGTATCAATAAAATTCTAAAGGTCCTCCTTACTTTACAGGTTGATCTGAGATCCCCCAAATTTCTCGCCATTCATTAAGGGAGTATTGAATTCCTCCATAACAATCCAAGCTTCTTTAACAAAAATTCTTCTAATGGAAGCTAGTTCCAACCAAAACGATTTCCTCAAACCTTTACCATTAGGAGCATAAATGTTCATTTGAAGCCAGCTGAAGTTATCTCTTATATGAGTGAATCTAGTAACTATGTGATTCAAACCTTCCAAAATTGGATCCCCCTTGATGATGTGGCAATTCCAATAAGTAGTAATGCCACCTGAAGCACCATTAGAATTACTACCCTAGTTACAGTAGTATTGAAAGAGTTTCAATTTTTCAATTTTCTCCTTAGGCATTTTAGTTTCTTGAATCAAAAGAATATCCGGTTTGTGATCTCTAACAAAGTTGCGTAGAACATCTTGCTTGTGGGGGCTATTGAGACCCCTAATATTCGAGGACATAATCTTCATTATTTACTAGGGGAGTTAAGACACTTCGGGATGGTTTTCTAAGACCCATCTGCTATTTCCTGAAAGCTATTCAACTCTCTTTTCTTTTTCAAAGACTTTTTTCCTTTTGAGTTTTTTGGCACACCACAATCAGCCTTGCCTCTTGATCTAGTTGAGATGCTACTTGGGGTCTTCCCTTGCTTGTTTTTTCCATTCTTCTTCTTTAATATATTCTCTTCTTTATCAGTCTCTTTTTGACTATCAGTTTCTCTGCTGGATTCCCAATCCTTATCATTTGGTAATCTTTGTTCCCAAGGTAGAGTATCCATATTTCCATTCTCCTGACAACATAAAGCATTACTGGATAGGTTTGCCGAATGATCCTGATTATCAAGGGCTTCAATAGTCCCAATTACCGAACTGGTCTCCAAAGGATGTTCCACACCCAAAGGGGGTGGAGAGCCAACAAACAAGGGGAGAGGTGGAATGTTCAAGACCAAGGATAATCCATCACTAGGAATATCCTCCAAACCCGAAAACTCATCATTTCTATCAAAAGGGAGAGTCATTTGGGAAAAGGAAGGAGACAAAATCCGATCTCCTTTCTCAGCTAGGGTGTCCTCAACAAAATCTCTAACCATGGGAGCTTCTGGATTATGAGGCTCCAAAGGGATCTCACCTTTGTCCTCCAAACCCACTTCAGTCTCTGTAGTAACTATCAGATTATCAGCTTCCACCACCAACTCCTGCTCTTTATTCTCCCTACTTCCTTCTCCGGAGTCATTCTTCTTTTTTTTTCCATTCTTTTTTCCCCTGTTCAACTGGCTTTCCTTTCTCTAAGGCACCATTAAGAGGGCATTTTTTTGCCCAGTGTCTAGATTTTCTATACTTGAAGCAAGCAAAAGGGATTGTTTCAAATTCTATGCTCTGTTCCCAGGAGCCCAACTTCAACTTTATCTCAATCGATGAGGGTAGATCAACTTCCTGAGGGACCCCCACGCAGATCCTTGCAAAGACTAGTCTCTTTCGAGCGGCTATCATTGTGTCAATCGAGAGGAGCTCACCAAAAGAACTAGCAATACCCAAGAAGACATCTTCGCTCCAATATTCTAGAGGCAGGCCAGGAAGTCTGACCCAGACTGGAACATTCTCAAAAATAGAGTCCGATAGATCCAAATGGGAAGACCATTTCTTAAGAGCCAGGGATGATTTTCCTATCACCCAGGGACCACCACCTCTCATAGCCATAATATCCTCTTTGCAAGTGAACTCAAAGGCGAAAAAACCCTTAGGAAGAGTAGTAATAGAGATTTTCCCACTGGTTCTCCATTTATTTTTAACAAAATCCCTAACTACTTCAATATTTGGTCTAGGACCCATAAACTTTCCAACCAAAGTTCGTTCCATTAAGGCAATGTTATGATCTATAATCAAATCAGGGATAGAAATAGCAAACTTACCTCTAGCAGGGGAAGAGATATTTAGCACCGGAGGGAAGGACGACTTTCCATTAGATTTTACCCCGAAAAGCGAGGTCCAAGTTTTGCAGTTTCCTCCAAGACCGCTAGTGGTCCCCACACCCCCACAAACCTTATCAGTTTTTTTGGTGGGAGAAGAAACAGTGACAACAGCCAAAATTTTGTTTCCCTTAGGGTGCACCTGTATTTTGGCACTGGAATCCACCTCATCCTGATCATCCTTACCTTGCTTCTGACTCGAATCCAGCTCCTGATTCGACCTTGCTTCACTCCCAGATCCGCTACCTTTGCTTTGAAATTCTGAATTCGATTTCTCTCACCTGTGACCATGCCCGTGATTGCTCCCGCCCATCGCTCCCATGATGATAATCTTTTATTTATTGTTAGTTCATGTTATGTCTGAACATTTTGAAAGATAATTTTTTGAATAATAAATAAATAATGTAGAAATATTTAATAATAGGCCTCTTTGTGCATAATTTTGATGATGGATTTGTACCTTGAGTTGGACATTAGGGTAGATTAATTACAATTGTCCTTGATTGGGTGATAGTGGAAGTGGGTAGGCATAGATTCAATCCACACATCTCCTCCACTTGTAGGATGCGATAGTTCAATAAAAAAATCCAATTATAGCTGAATGAAGAACTGATCGGTCATAAGTTTATGGAAAATAAAGTGATTGAGTTAGTAAGATAAATATCTAGTATGAAAATTATGATAATTATAAAGAGATAAATATCTAATCGGTCATAAGTTTATAGAAAATAAAGTGATTGAGTTAGTGAGTACGTGTTTGTGCATGTGCTACAATTTTAGTTATATGTGATTAGATTAAACAATTTATAATCAAAACTAAATAAATAAAGAAATAAAGTTAGATAATTTGATTTTTTTGTTTAAATAAATTAAGTATTAAATGCAAATGAAGAATGGATGTTGACATCAAAGTAACAAAAAACATTGCAAATGGAAATAAAATGTTTCCATCTAGTTGGAAAATTAATATCTATCTAACTTTTACCTGATAAGTTAGATTTTGGAGGTTTTTACCATTTAGTAAATAGATTGTTTTCCATTAAACAAATAACAATTTCTTAGAAACTTTGTAAAAAAAAATTACCAATCTACATTCCCTTTGTTTTAGATTGTTCTTATTATTTGTCACAAAGTTTTAAATAAAATCAGAATTATTTTTTTAATATAGTGTGGAATATAAATTAATAAATGATAGCTTTATTTTTTTAGGAGAAGGTTTGTTGTCTAACATAAAGAAATATTAGATGATTTTTTTTCTTAAAAAGGATAATTTGTTTAAGATAAATATATTTGAAATAGGAATGTTACTTCTTTTCTATTTTTGTAATATTTTTAAAATTTAACAAAAACCCTTTATGCTTTGTAATATTTTTAACCTTGCTAACATCTAAATAGTAATAGATACTTGTGCAATAAATTCATTTTAATAAATATTTGCAAATTAATTTTTTTTAAAATAAATTATAGGGTTCACATGCCCCTTTCTAAGTGAGGTGCTCAGCTGCTGAAGAGAAGGGCAATAACATTTGAAGAATGCAGCAGCAAATATCAAGATTATACTCCAAGCACAAACCCACATGTTTCTATTTTCAGATACATCAGTTTTCTATCGTATCCTTCTACTCAAGGGTAATGATCCTAAAGCTTCTTCTAGGCATCCTTCTTGCTCGAAGATTAAGGACCTACAATTGTTTGGAATTGCCCTTGTGAGTAAGCAAAAAGAAGTGGTGGCCATCCTTGATGAGTGCTATTTGTCTCCCTTGCTGTAGTAAACAACACTTCTCTAGAACATGTAAGGGCAGCCAATGACAACTCCACACACATCCTATGGAACAACATTTACCAACACTTCATCAACAAAATGCTAGTTAACAAAAAAATTCAATCTGCATTGCCTACAAGCAAACAAATCAACACCCTTATTATCCAACCCAAAGCATATGGCTTTGGGTGTTGTACAGTTTGTAAACAAAGATTTTCACCTAACTCTTGAGAAATGAGGATAGCTTGGGAACCAGAATAAAGAAGCACATCCACTTTAACTTTCTTGATCTCAATCTTAATGTTGGACAATTAGTATGCTCATTTTTCTCTTGTGCTAACATCCTTTCCACCATAGGTAGGCACTATGGTTTTTAAACCCTTCTTACCCCTCCAGTGTGAACACTTTTCTAGATGTAGCTTCCAACAGGTTTCCTCGATGTGGCCATCTTCACAATGGTCACAATGCTTTGCAAGCTTTCTTTGCCTTGACCATGACTCCATTTGTGTTTGGATAGATGGAGGACTGTGTACTTCAAGGTAGTGAGTATATGGAAATATTGCATCGATGTCCACCAGCTTATTAGCTTAGTCAATTCTTAAATTGATCCCAAGAACTAATAGAAGCTTATATTCCTAAAGCCACAGAATATTATAGACTTTTGAACCAAGTTAAAGCATACTTTTCCATTCTCAATCAAAATACTAAATAGCGCAGACATATGTCCAGTCCGCATACAAGAACGATGATTAAAATCAAAATTGACATTTCTCGCTTAAGTGTAAATGCTGAAGAGTACAATCGGCGGTTATTACTTTTTATTTTGCAGTTCAAATTTTCAAGGGACCCCAATTCATAAATTGATTTGCAATAGATGATACTGTGTAGCCCTGCTTCTTGTCTCGTGCACGAAATCAACTTGCAGTAACACTATAGGCTAATTTAATATGGATTAAAATGCAGAATAAATCTACTCGGATTGTTCACAGATGAACAAGAAGTTTCATGTAGCAATCCCAATTTAACACTTCTTCATGAAAATGTGGCATTCTGTATAAAAATATGTTCCATCTCATCCCACAGTGAACCACATTGCATTAATATTTATGAGTATTGGAAGCAAAAAATGAATTGCACTTCCCCATAATATAGAAAGCAACCAGTAAAGTAACCCTACGAAAATGAGATGACAATGCCATAATTTCATCTAGCATATCACATTTTTATCTATATACCCCATACTATACAGTACAGGCTGTCTGAGGCAAATTATATAAAAATGAAGTGACAATACAGTATGATAGAAAAATTTACCAGAAAATTGGTTATATACTTTGCAGAGGTATATCTCTGCAAGAGTTGTCTTCAGATTCATCGAGCCTCAACCTTGGACTTCAAATCATATTGACATGATAGAATTAAAGTAAATTGATGATAAATGCAAACCTTTGAATGTGAACAAGCATCTTTGTTACCAGTGAAAGATTTTATGGCTAGACATATTCTATGAGTCCAAACCTTGCCTGAAACAAGTGTCTCCTAGAACATATAAAGTTACAAACATCAAGGGTTATTTCCATAGTTGGCTGGTTGATATGAACAAGACTGTGGGAGGCCTACAATGGGTTCGGTCCAAGAGTTCAACAGATTTAACTTCTTGTAAATTTTTTTACTTTGTAGACTTAAAAAACAAACGATTAGAGCAATCATGGTCATATCAGAGAAGGCACAAAGAGTTGGAAAATCCAGAAGGAAGACCCATCTGAACCCGGAAAGAACACTTGCGATACTATGGACAGAATGGCGCTGCTGAGACCGGCGCATCCCATCATTAACCCCACCACTATCCCTCTGTTAGCCGGCAAATTGGTCACGCAGGTCACCATTGAAGTTATGTTGTAGTATAACTCACTGTTCATGGCAACACAGGTAACTACACAGAGCTCCCACAGGGCAGGGGATGCTAATCTCCTGGTCAAAAAGAGCCATAGGACCGCGTAAGCTGCCAAATTGTGGAGGGCTCCTATGAGCAGGACAAGCTAGGCAGAGCGGCTCTGGTATAGCAGACCATGGAGTATGCCCCCAAAAACTCCCAAGCCACTGAAAACAGAGATGGTGTCCAGTTGCTCTTGGTTGTAGCCAAATTGGGTCTTTATGGTCTGAGAATATATGCCCCTGTACAACATTCTAACCATATGCAGGCTACCAGAACTATCCATATGTTCTTGAAAGAACCAGACTTAACTGCTGCAGCTAGACTACATTCACTGTTTCTCCCCAGTCAACTCCACTTTTCACCTCCAGTTCACTGCTCCTTCATTGCCAAGAACCCAACTGCAGATTCCGCATCAAAAAACAAAAGGACACGAGATAACTGCTAGCGTTTTCTTGTCACGTTGCTTGAAAGTTGATTTCCCAGTTGCCTCAAAGTTGATTTGCCGGCGTGAGAATTCCGGGGTGAGACAAATCCGATGGGCTGTGCCCACAATAAAGAGCCTATCGGCTAATAATTATAAGAATAGAAAATTGAAATTATCTAAATATTATAAAACAAAATAAATTCTTTTATAAAAGAGCAAAAAATGATAATAAAAATCGTAGTCGTAGTATTAGGAGAAACGTTGCCACTCTACTCATACGTAATCATCCAACGTCATGATTAATATGTCGCTCTCTTTTTCTTCGAACACTTTTTTTTTATATTTCGAACCTGCTCAAACCAAACTTAATGTTTTGGTCAACTTTACACAATGTTAAAATCGGTTACAATATTATGTCTGTCATCTTATTATTTTATATTTTAATAAAGATCCATTTCACAAAATGTGATTTGATTTTGAATGCTCTCCAAGCTCTTTGTCTTATTATTATCAATAATTGAAATATAACGCAATCAATTTTATTTTAATAAAGATCCAAAATAAGATTCTTATAACAAAACGTGAATTCATTTTGCATACTCTTCAAGCACTTCATATTATTATTATCAATAATCGAAAGAATACAATTTTTAATCATAACAATTGATGAATATAATTTGTAAACTGTTATAAAGCATTTAATTGAAAAATATTTATTTTTGGGAATGTTCCCCTCCATCTTTGCTTATTCTGCTTCTTTTATTCGACATGCTTAATGAAGTGGGAGATTGAGAATGCGAATCTACATAACATCCGGACTCAACATTGAGGGGAAAGTTAAGAATAGCTCTGCTACCGCGCATTTTAAACGCCGCGCGGTCATATGCCGCGGCAGCAGCTTCTGCCGTACTGAAAGTACCAAGCCAAAATCTCGAGCCTTTCCTATCAGGGTTTCTTATCTCTGCAGCAAATTTTTCCCTCCCTTTAATTTGCCTCACTCCTCTGTAATGCTTCTCTCCCTCTTTATACAACGTCATTGCCGCTGCCCCCTTTTTCTTTTCTACTGACGGACTAACTAATTTCCACTCTCCGTTTGCAGCTTCCTCCAATGTCTTATTACTGTCATTTAACAGATGCTTGTGGCCGGAAACAGTGGAATGCGAGACAGCATTGAAAGGACCAAGAGTCGGGAAGGAATGGGAGAAACATTCTTCATATATTGGAATTGCAGAGAATTTCTGCTCCTCCACTGAAATGGCAGTGGTTGTACTCAGAGAGGGAGGTGAAAAGCAGTCATCGTCAGCAAGCAAAAACTGGGAAATTCTTTGCAGCATGTTCGCAGTCTCTGCTGCTTCGTCAGCTTGATTGTGCATCGCCTCTGATATATATTAGGCGTCCTTCTCGTTATTTAGAAATTTTGATGTCTGGCCTTTGAAGTCGGTGGAGATTTAAAGAGAGGAATCGACAATGACTGCGTTATGATAATGCTTCGTCTATCATCCTCGAAATTTCCTTCTCTGTACTAGTTTTACCAGTTATTCTACGACTCCCTCCGACTGCGCTTTCCGCGAAAAACGCGTTACAAAATAGCGAGCGATGAGGGAAAGAGAGAATAAATATATATATATATATATATGGGAGTGACGTCGGCACATGCGTAATGCAATTTTATATTTTAAGTTGTTTTTAAATGACCTTCAAAATTTAATGTTGTGAAGTAAATAAAGAAATTTGTGATAAAACTTATATTACACTTATCATATAAAAAGTATATATAGTTTTATAAAATAAAATTGGTTATGAGGTAAAACAAAATAAATAGTTGTCAATTTTAATTGTATTGGTCTTGTATTTCACATAGATGATTAGGTTGGAAAAATTGCTACTAATTATGATAGTTTCATAAACTCTTATAAAGATTAAATAAAATATATTATTATTCATTTCTAAAAGAGAGTACTATTCATTTTTTTAATCACAAAATATTCATTTAATGTTTCATTAAGTAATATCAATTTCTTTAATTGAGATGATGGTTTTCTTTTAAATAGATAATTAACGTTTATTTATGGATATATTTTCTAATATGATTAATTGAACATTAGTAAGGTTTATTTTTTTATTACGTAAAAAGAGGGTTACAAGAGCCCCCATCCCAAACTAATATAAAATAACAAAAGACTAGAAAACTAGGTTCTATAAGATATAAAATCTGTGTATTCTCAAAATTAATAAAAAAATAATAACACATACAACAAATAAAAGAGGCAATCTAATTGCTACCCTGCATAGTATTGAGGTCCTTGAGACATCTAATAACCTCTAGCTCATGCATCTTAATTTTATCTTCTCCAAACTAGAGATAATATCATTTTTTGTTGTTTGCACGTGTAACTAATCTAGAATAAGTTTCCCTTTGTGGTTTCTATGAGGAGTTGAAAGTTGAATTTGCTTCTTGATCTTTTCAATTTATGGGTGGAAAACAATGATATTGTTGGTAGAGCTTGTCATCACCTATTTGTTGCAATATGTAATGAAAGAGAGAGAAGTAACAATGATGTCCTTGTTGCTAATAATATTAGTTATGTAGGAATCCATCTTACCAATTTTACCTTTTAGAGCCCATTATGAAGCCTTGATCTTAGAGACCATCTTGCATAGTAAATGACAAGAAACACAACTTTAAGTGTTGATACCTTCTTCTGAGCAATCAAGGATAGAGAAAAAGGATAATGTTCTACAGTATGAATGTGAGTCAAAAGGGAGTGTTTTCTCTTCTTTAAGTTATTATTAAGAGAAACATGTGTATTAGTTTCACGAATAGCATTGCCTAAAGGAGTAAGCAATCATGTTGAATTAAAATTTCACATGTTTTGGGTAACCATGGTGGGGTGTATAAAGCTTCAAATTGTGGGTTCTCCTAGTAAATAGGAATAATAATCTTAACTTGTTTGACATTGAGGCTTAAGTTTCATTTTAATATGTAATAGATGGTTTAGTAGGAAGATAGTTTTTTGAGTTATCTTCCACATAATAGGTAAGATCTAATGATATGTCATTGTAGTAGGAGGAATTTGTGGAACATAATATGAGGGTTGAAGGCTTAGATTTGCAGGTAGAGTGAAGGAAGTGGTGGTGAACAATCAAGGTTTGTATTTTTCTTAGTAAGAGTATTATTCATAAATTTAAGTAAGGCAAGGAAAATAGCAAGGGATTTTCTTTGAGTAGTAGAACTCACCCTTTAATATAATTATTAGGGTAGGGAGTGAATGTGTCCACATAATTTAGACTATTAGGAATAATCATAGAGGGGCAAGTGAGTTGCACAAGTGAAAATATTAGAGTAAAAAAAATAGATTATGGTGGATGGAAATTTTGAACTCATAGAGAAGAAATTCCATCATTGACTATTGGAGGGACTTGAGAAGAAAATGGAAGAAATTAACAAGAGAAGGATGTTATAAATCATCTAGTATGTTAAAATGGTAAGAGAAAATACAACCATTCCTTTTGATAAGGGTGATGTATTTGATGAGATAAATGCTTACTTCTTCCCAAGGTTTAGAAATGTCAACCCTTCCATAGCCATTTGGGAACCTTGTCACCTTCTCTTCTCCAAAGAGAAAATTATTCATTATCATTTTATGTTTTAAATTTCCAACTAATTTGAATTGAATCCCCTTAATCGTCAAGCCAATAGATATGGTTGTAAAGTAGATTCAGTGTTAATAAATTTAAAATTGCTAATAGTAACTTTCCTCTCCTTCAAATATTTGGTGAATTGCACTTAAAGGGTATGGTTGTGGCCCATAAGATTCTTTAAGTAGAAATAATCCCTACCATTGAAAAAATTATTCCAAATTTTCTCATTACTTTTAAGGATTTCACACAACGTAAAATCTACCTAGACACATTATTCTCACATAGTATTCACCAAGGGGCACCAAGGGAAATCATAATCCAGATCTTCTACATAGTATAGCAAGGTTTGAAATTCTAATTTGATCATAAAATTTCTTTATGAAAAAATGAGGGCACAAAAGTACACTACTAGATACAAAAATGAGAGACTTCCCCATGTGATGATAAATGTTTGATATTGTACATCTTTTCAACCTAAAGACCATAACTCCACACACAAGCCAATGTATAATTATCTATGTAGACATGTGAGAAATATGAGGATTTATTTTAAAATGAAGGATGGCATCAATCTATCCAAACACCTATGAAAAGCTTATAATACTAGCACCTAGATTAATATCTCCACCTTAGTGGTTTTGGGAATAATTATTAATTAAAATATTCATTTTTCTAGGAATATTAGAGTAGAGTTTCGAAACCCTCTAACTAGTAAGAATTATTCCTAGATTAATCATTTTGTTAGCAATCTTATGACCTTCTATGAATCCATTCCTAATATTAAATTTGGAGAAACTTTGTATCATTTTTTGGCATCATTATTATAGGTACAAAATTTATAATTCAATTAAGGATCAATGAACATTTTTTATTCTACTTATACCTATAAGTAGTTAATGTAGATCATCAAATTTATGCTTAAAAAATTGTGGCTACTTCAAAATAATTGTTTGGTTCAAAACCAATAGCCCTGGAGTAAGTAGCAACTATGTTCTTTAATTCATTTTTAGTAATTCCTGAAGAACTTGAATTACCAATATTTTGTTTAGATGTTCCATCATATTTTTCTTTAAGCCAACTTGAGAAAGGAGAAATCTAACAAGCATCATTTCTAAGTTATTTTAATAACGTAGTAAATATATTATATAATTAAAAATCAAATATCAAAATAGCATAATTAATAAAATAGAGGATGTGAATGTTAATTTTTTATAAGAAAGGTTAGAAAAAATGATAATAAATATTGAAGCAACAAATAAATTAAAAATATTTTATTCCAACTCTCTAAACATTTATTTAATCATATTGGAGTGACTTAATAAAGACTTCAATTGTATGTGGATTCTCTTACTATTAGTATACTGATACTATTATATGCTTAAATAGAGCTATAGTAAATTGAATATTTGTGATGATAATAATTGAAAGTAGTTTATTGAAGCTTGGATAAATAGTTCAAATTTGATGAAAGATTAGGAGTTAACTATATTGATTGTGCAGTTAGCTCAAAGAGATGGATTAACTAACTAAAATTGGTGAGGAAATTTTCTATTTCAATGATGGAGTTAACTTATGAGAGGATAATTATAAATATTTTATATTTTTTAATTAATTTTTTGTTGAGAAAGTTATTTATTGTGAATCTTGTTAATCTATTCACTGAGGGAGTAAAATAATTTATTTTTTGTTTATCTATAATGACTAGATGAACATATATCAAGAAGAAATGTAGTTGCTAAGAATAACCACATGCAACTACAATTTAATAATATATGCTATCATCCCCCCTTATTATATTAATCTTGCAAATCTACCCTTGAGACCTCAAATTTAACCTTACCAAGAGACCCCCTTTAAGGCTTACATTAAAAAATTGTTGATTAGATAAAATAAATACACATTATTCAAAAGATATTTCTTTGAAGAAAAAAATAATCAATCAAGTGGAACTCCATAAAGCTTCCTCATTAGCCTCATAAGGGTGTAACTCCAAGATAAATTTGTGAGCTATCAAACTACCATCTCCCTAAACTCTTGAATCACACATTCCTCAATTATTGGACAACTTGATTGATATTGAGCTGCACTCATAGAACTCCATCAAGTTATCCCATGACCCTTTGAAGGGTATAATCATCACTCATAATCTAATAAAATTGCTAGATAACAATCCATATTAGTGTTACAACACCAAATCCCTTACCTATCTCCAAAACTCAAACTTCACAATATATCTATTCTTCAAATCCATTAGCATCAAAAAGGAAAGATAAAGGAAAGAAAAATAGAAAGTAAAAAATATTCTCATGCAAAGAACCATTTCAAAGTGAGAAGTTGACTTGAAATTATATAAATTCCTTCACCATCCTGTTCCACCAACTTCCAATTACATACATTCTTAAAATGATGAGAGCTTCATCAATGTTCATTTGTATTTCTCAACTATTTTCAAATCTTCAATGAAAAGCATCTCAAGTGGTAATACCTTAGTAGACTCAAAAAACATAATAATATGCTCGTTTACATGATGTATATGTATGTGTTCCTCACACCCATCACCATGAATATATCCATTGCATTTAACATACAATTTCTTGGATATACAAATTTTGTGTTCTTTTTTAGGTAGAATTTATTCTATACATAATCATTTTTTATCTATTCATCAAAATTTTAAATTAATTATATTTATAAAAATTAGGCTCTATTCTATACATAGTCCAAAAAAAGTATTTTTTAACTAGATTCCTATAAAATTTAGGGGAAGCATACTTAATTTTATGTTTTTCAACATGTGTCCACTTCTAAAATTAAGTAAAAACCATATATTCACAATTTTGTTTTATAAAAATAGGGCATAAACTACATGGTGTTATCAAATTTGTCACTGAAGTGAGTTTTCAAATACTAAAAAAAGTTAACATTTTAGGGGTACCACACTAGATCCCATGTTATGTTTTTGATAGAAACATGAGAAATTTGTGTGCCCCCCCTTTGAATCCCTTCATCTTCACCATTTAAAAAATAGCGGTTTAGAAAGTAGATTCTTGGCACTACAACTCTTTTGTTGTTGCTTCTCCAAATTTTGAGAAAAAAATATATTCAATTTCACATCTAAGATCATTTTTTTAATTTAAAAAAGTGGCCATTTAAGTCCCCTTTTTCCATCATTTCTATGCACTTACCCTCATCAAAGCTTAGATCTACTACAAAAATTTGTAAACACACATCTAGCTTTGAAAATCATTTTATTTTTTAGTAGGACCATGGATTAAGATATGCATAAAAATCTATTCATACCAAGGGTAAACAATGTTAGGGAGATCTCCCACAACTTTATAACCAAACTTTGATACCAAATAAAATATAATGTGTATCAATTATAAATTATTTCCACATAATTTCAAGAGAGAAGATATCCAAGATATGTATTTAGAATTCACAAAGAAGAAGAATACAAGAACATACCATCAAGGTGACACAAGATGTATCTTAAGAAAACCCTCATGAAGAAAAAAATCAACCTCCAAATGTAGTCACACAAATTATGTATTATGTCATGAATAAATAACATAATTCACTTATGAAGTCTCTATGCAAGTCTTATAAAAGACTTAGATATCTAATTTCACTCCATGTGAAAAATAGAATTAGAATGTTGTAACCATACATCACAGTACATGCTTTATCTCCTCATATATGCAACAATTTTGGTCAATTATCTTAGAAAAGATTCTAAAAGGTATGATTTCTAACCTCAACAACTACTCATGTGCTTTATTTTATAAAAATAGGCTCGCACAAAGCCACCAAGTAGTATTACATAAATCATGTGTCTCTAAAATCAAGAGATTATAAAGCCACATTCCCCCCATTTACTTTTTGTTTCTAACTTTTCCCAATATTAAATATTTTCCCAATGTACAATAGACATTAAATATTTATCCCAAAAAAATTCCATGAAGAAGATGAAAAGTGAGAGAAGGATTTTTAATTCCTCTACAATTGAGAATACCTTCAAAGATGGAGAGGTTTAGGATGAACTAGGTGATGAAGATGAGGAAAATTGGGTTGGCTATTGGGATGTGGAAGAGGATGGAATGCTACAATAATTTTTTTTGTTTAGGATTAGTTGAAGGATCAATGGCCTAAATTCCTTATGGTAGTTAGGCATATCTCCATGGAGGACATCAATATTTTTTGGTGTGAACAAGGATATCAGCTAATTGGTTTACCTCCTAGGTCCTATTCACACTAGTCTAATTGTCAGAATAAGGAAATCTAGGAAATCAGAAACAAGCACCAATGAACAAAGTAATTTTGTATTAACTTTCTTGTGTAATGAAAGAAGGAAAAACCTTCTTTAATACGAAAAACAACATGATCAAGATTACGATCCACCCGAAGTGGAAAAGAGTGTGGTGCAAAACTCAACAATCAAGATAGCTTACTAGACAACTAACTAGGCTTAAGTAAGTCAAGTGTGACACAAACACCAAAACCCCCCCTTAAGCATAGCTTAGGTGGGTATAAGAAATGGGTCCTAACTATAAGCCAAAAGAGGTACCCAAGTACATAGAAAACTCTCCAAAAACTAGAGTAAGATAAAAAAACCCTGTGGGAAAAAACTATCCTCCAAAATGAGAGAAAGCGAAAGATGTACAAGTGAAAGAAGAAGAAAGATAGAAGGAGGACTCAAGACCCCCCAATAACTACTTCTATTAGAAAACTACAATATTTTTTTCTCTTAGGAGAAAATAATAGAATGTCTGTGAGACCCCCCCATACTACATATCCTACTGCACTGAGGCTAAATGGTCGACAAAAGATGTAGATGTACATCCAAGAATCTCAAAAAATGGTCCTTCCCTTAGGAATAAATAAAACAACCTAAAGATGCAAGATATCTCCCCATCCTAGATAGAAATATAGAGGAAGATGTATGAATAATCTTGAACCAAGCTGAAAATGATCCAAGGATGATGGAGCCCATTGTGATGTCTTTTAAGTGTGCTCATCTGTTCCCATGTCAATGTCGAAGGATGTCATAATCAAATTAGGTGCATGCCTAATAGATGAAGATGATGAAAATCCAAAACCATGTGAAGAAATATGTAGAGCATGAATATCCAAAGAGACCAATGGTGATGCAACTTCGTCGAAACTGTCATTAGATAGAAGACTAATGTCCTCAATATGTGCTTCCAAGTCAGCAATGCGAGATTCTACAAATAGACAAGAAATGTCAAGTAGGATTGTGTCCCAATCAGCAATGCTAGGAAGACTAATGTTATCTTGTTGCAAAGAAACTTACTCGAAGCTTTCAAAGAAGCAACTATGAAATATGATGAAACAATAGTAGGAGGTGGAATGATGACTTCCACTATGTCAACATGACACTCTTCATGACGTGGGATATCATTTGTGATCATTTTGGGATCATGTGGGAATGGAGAATCATTCGAGTCTCTATACATCTCCCAAAGTTTGATCCATAAAGCATGTGGACCCTTAATACCCATAATGACAATCAAAGTGTCATATGGTATATGTAAGCTGATTAATCCAACAATATGATCATTTTTATTAACCCATTTATCCTTCTGAAATTGATTACCAGGTTCAGGGATAAGTCCATACAAATGAGGCAAAAGATTGTGATACCTAATATGTTTAAGGATGCCTTCACACCAAGACTTATAATTTCCCTTGTTTAGGTTGAATATAGAAGAATGAGTTTTATATCTCATGATAAGAAATGTGTCAATAACTCCCTATGATAAGATGACCCTCCAGTTTTGGCACATTATAAGTTGAGTGCATGTAAGGAATCTAAAAAAAAACATTAAACAAATTTTCCGCCTTTACAATTTTGCCTCCGACTAACAGATCAAGCCTCTCAAGAGAGGCTCCCCCTTTGGAGAGTGATTTCACGGAGAAACAAAGGTTTATTTTTATTTTTTTTAAAACACAATTTCCTGAAACGCCTGTATTTTGGTAAAAAAAAAAAAAAACAAGCTTACAATATCTACACCCCTGTTACAAAGCTTGAAAAGAGCTTAGTATTAAATGCTACTACCATCACTACAACAGCCAATCTTGACTTAATCATAGAAATATAGTTTCAATACATACTTTAATGCTAAATCTTCCATCACAGGAAGTTTGAGGAAGGGCAACCCGGTCAAGGGCCGATGAGGGCGTCTGGTCTGGATGAAATCCCACGGCCTCCAAATGGCTGGCAGATCTGATCTGCAAAACACGCCTGGCAGAGGTTCGCGATCTCCAAGTGCCTTGCATAGTCTCCTCCTTGTCCGCCAGCCACCAAATGAGAGAAGATCACGTCCTCTCTGCTTAGCGGCCTCCAGATCTCCAGATGAAGAGCCTTGATTAAGGATGGCGCTCAAGATCTTGAAGTCCAAGCTTCGAGCACCAGAAAATGCAGATTTCAAACGCCTTTTAGGTCACCTGATTCTCCATGTGCCTTGGCAGAGATTGAGCCGACTTCACTGGATTCGGATTGCAAATGAGGCTATGTGCAGATGAAAGGATCTTTCAGACGTAATCACCTACAGCCTTCTTTCCTCTGCGCAGACCTCCAAAGCATGCAACAAGGAATAACCACTCAATCAAAAACCCTCAACTCAGTTAATGATACTGTGGGAGGTCGAGGTTGGTTAATGAGGTCCCAGATATTGTACGCAAACACCCCTCCTCACAAATTCATGCATGCAAATTTGTGAGAGTCAACAAAGGGCGCGAGTGGTGAGAGATAAATGCTTGGCCTGAGAGGTCGCAGGTCTGATAGCATCCAGATTTGAGACAAACTGTTGGTTGCAGCTTTCAAACCTTCACATATGCGTGAGAATTTGGAGATACACTGTTGGTTGCTGCTTTGCTAATCAGATGGCTGCTTTGCAAAAGAAAAGCCAGTCACCGTTCTTCAAGCTCAATCAAAGCAAAACTCATCATCACTTAATGCAAAATTCGATTCCTTTCTGCTGTGAGTGGACAGGCTGACTCCAAACGACGCTTCAGAAATGTCTAACCATCTTCCTGTATTGAAAACACACAACAATAAAAAAAACTAAATATAAGAAATTCGTTCAATCTATGGCTTCTCTTTATCTCCCCCTATGCTCTGATACAGGAAATCTAGGAAATCAGAAACAAGCACCAATGAACAAAGTAATTTTGTATTAACTTCCCTGTGTAATGAAAGAAGGAGCAACCTTCTTTAATAGGAAAAACAATTTGATCAAGATCTGCAAGATGTGGAGATCAAGATTAAGATCCATCCGAAGTGGAAAGGAGTCGAGTGCAAAACTCAACAATCAAGATAGCTAACTGGACAGCTAACTAGGCTTAAGTAAGCAAAATGTGACTCAAACACCAACACTAATTAAGTTTAATTAGGGCACACATAGGATAATTATCAATTCCTCTATGGGTGAGAATACCTTCAAATATGGAGAGGTTTAGGATGAACTAGATGATGAAGATGAGGAAAATTGCGTTGGATATTAGGATGAGGAAGAGTATGAAATGTTAATATATTTTTTCTTGAGAATTAGTTGAAGGTTCAATGGCCTAAACTTCTAGTGGTAGTTAGACATGTCTCCATGGAGGACATCATTGTTTTTTGGTGTAAACAAGGATATTACATAATTTGTTTACCTCCTAAGTCCTATTCACACTAGTCTAATTAAGTTTACTTAGGGTACACATATGATAGTTATCAATTTATCTCATATCATAAGATTAAAAGACTTTTCAGAATCTAATGTTATCCTATGTATTGCATTGGACTATATAATTAAGGGGTTCTCTTTGTAGTCTTAACCATTTCATTGTAGATGATCATTCTATTTGCATTATTTGATCACAATATAATCTACTCTGGCCATGTCGATATTCTCTTTTCATTTATCTTTATTTTAGGTCTCTAGATCTTGGGTGTCCACCTTGATAGTCATATATTATAGTGTTGCTTTCACTGGTCATCATGATTTGGGCCTATGTAGAGGTTTTATTTCCATGGTGATTTCGCTACTATTGTTTTGATCAAGCTGAAGGACATGCACATTATTAATGATGGAATAAGCCTACATGGGTTATGATAGGGTCTAGAGTGTTTGATCTATTGGTCCACACAAGGATCTTGTAGAGATGATAGTGAAGGTTTTTGCTCAATTGAGTCCCATTGTAGTACTTTCCCTGTAGGATTTTAATATAAACCTAAATTTTGATTATAGCCATGGTTTGACCATGAAGAAGTGTGATATTAGGCATGTGATTAATGTGTAGGTAGAGGTTTCTTTATTTGAATTGGTGATTGGTGGTTCTACCATTCATGATCTTGTAGTTTACTAAGGCGAAACATCATTTTCCAAGGACGGTTGATGCACTATGTTGAAGATTCCTAATGTTGTTGTTGATAAAGTTTCTACTCACATGTGAATGCCCTCATTGGGAGGTTCTTATGATTTTTCTTGAATATTGATGTTTTCCAGTTATAGGATATTAAAAGATGACATGTGTCTACTTAGTTTTAGGTGGTTGTCATGAAAAATGTATTTTTCTTATGCTCCTTCCAACCCTTGAGGAAAGTACAAGAATCCTATAGAGAGGTCCTTGGTTCCTTTGTAAATTTGATCTTTTTTTGAAAATATTCTCTACTAGTTTTGATTATACTTACATAGGAAATTCCTTCATTAGGAGGTTCTTAGGCTTTTGATTGAGTATTGATGTTTTCTTAGTTGGTCTATTAAGAGATGGGATGTGTCTACTTAGTTTTAGGTGGTTGTCATGAAAAATTCATTTATCATATTCTCCTTCCAAACTCTTGAGGAAAGTGCAAGAATCCTACAAGGAGGTCCTTGGTTCCTTGGTAAATTTGATGTTTTTTTTTAAATATGATCTACTAGTTTTGATGCTACGAAGAAATATTTTAATAGGATATCTATTTAGGTTAGGTTCCTAGGGCTCCCTTTAGATTATTGAGGAAATGAGATCATACAAGGTATTTCTTATTCTCTTTGTCTATTTTTACCTATTGATGATGCCACAAAATTGATGAAACATTTTTTTTTGGTTAGATTATGTGCGTGTGCTAATAGTAATACGGTTCTTCCAAATACTATTAAATTATACTCCAAGTTTGGTGTCTAGGAGTCTAAAATCTAATATGAGTCCTCCTAAAAGGTTTATTTTTAGTGCCATAGAGCTTGGTCATCCTTCTATTTTTTCCAAGATATCAGAGAGAACCTCCTTGTCCAATAAAAAAATTTCATTCCTTCTCTTAATCATGGGAAAGAGATGTACTATGTGATGAGACATGAAGTAAAGAGTTTGGGATTAATAATTGTGCTTTGCTTATCTAATAAAAAATATAGAGTGTCCCCAAGAATATCTAATCCATGTGATGCACACATCCCTTTATTTCCTAGAAGTGACACAAATATAAATTAATTTACATTGCAAGTATTTTATAAGGTGTACAACATAACTTTTCCTAATATTTCAACAATAATGAAAAAATATTGTTACTATCCCCATGAGACCAACCCACAAAAAATGAGAGCAAAATGGTCCACATTATTCATCAAGGTCTCCTTAAGAAACAATGTGAACCAATCTCCAAGTCGAACTCACAATGATTAAGTACAAGACAATCAACTGAATGCTAAACAATTGATGAATTACTTCATCCAAAGTCTCCTACTTATAAGATAAAGAGCAACAAACAAGAGGAAACTCACTAGAAACTTACAAGCCACTTTAATGAACATCATTTAATGTTCCAAGAAGAGATAATCAATACACAAATAATAAATGTTGAAATAAGAAGAGATAATCAATACAAAAATAATAAATGCTAAAATACCTTGATGATGGTCACATTTCTTTCTAAAACAAATTATCTTACAACATATACTTTATGCATTTATACTTTTATAATACTGAATACAATTTATAATTATCAAAAAATATTACTTAGAATCAATAAATTATATACTCACTAAAAAAATCATTCTTCTTATACTACTCATATTAAATATATTTAAAATATCAAAATACAACTTCCCCTAAAAAAATATTGTTCAATTACAAAATATAAAATATTTTACAGAACACTTTCCCAACATAGCTTTCACCACCCATTTGTCCCTTTCTTATTATGCTCAGCTTGTTTAAAGAAGCTTACATTGTTTCCTAGTAATAGGCATCAGATATCGTCATAGAACACGTACTTTCTTTTAATAATAGGAGATCAAAGGTTGGTTCAGAATACTAAAATCGAGGTAGGAAACAAACAACGGGCTTCCTATCGCTATAAGGTTAGTTGAACGTTGCTTTTAAAATAGGGAAATCCAAAATATGATAAAAAGAATCCTCATTTGTTACAGCAAACGCATACATCATCATCGGACGTCATCATTCATCACTCTCTCTTCTCTGAGCACTTCATTTTAATATTTTGAACCTGTTCAAACCAAACTTCATGTTTTGCTCAAATATATAAAATGTTAAAATCAGTTACAATATTGTGTGCGTCACCTTAATATTTTAGTAAAGATCCCAAATAAGATTCTTTTCACAAAACGTGAATTCATTTTGAATACTGTGCAAGCCCTTTGTATTATTATTATCAATAATTGAAAGAATGCAATTTTTTTTTCATCACAATGGATGAATATAATTGGTAGCTTATTATAACGCATTTGATTGAAAAATGTTTACTTTTGGGAATGTTCCACTTCGTCTTTCTTTATTCTGGTTCTTTTATTTGACAAGCATAATGGAGTGGGAGATTGAGACTGAGGATCTACATAACATCCGGACTCAACATTGAGGGGAAAGTTAAGAATAGCTCTGCTACCGCGCATTTTAAACGCCGCACGGTCGTATGCGGCGGCAGCAGCTTCCGCCGTAGTGAAAGTGCCAAGCCAAAATCTGGAGCCTTTCTTATCAGGGTTTCTTATCTCGGCAGCAAAATTTCCCCTCCCTTTATTTCGCCTCACTCCTCTGTAATGCTTTTCTCCCTCTTTATACAACGTCACTACCTCTGCGCCTTTTTCCTTTTCTACTGACGAACTAACTGATTTCTCCCCGCTGTTTGCAGCTTCCTCCAATGTCTTATTACTGTCATTTGACAGATGCTTGTGGCCGCAAGCTTTAGAATGCGAGGCGACATTCAAAGGACGAAGAGTCGGGGAGGAATGGAAGAAACTTTCTCCTTGTATAGGAATTGCAGAGTGTTGTTGCTCCTCCGCTAAAATGGCAGTGGGTGTAATGAGAGAGGGAGGTGAAAAGGAGTCATCGTCCCCAAGCAGAAAGTGGGAAATTATTTCCAACATGCTCGTGGCCTCCGCTGCTTCGTCCAGTCGATTAAACATCGCCTCTGCTATTTTTGCTCACTCGGAGAGATATTCTATATGATGTCTAACGTTGAAGTCCGCTGAGTTTTAAAACGAGGCAGCCATAATGACAATCCTTCGTCTAAGCTTTCTTCATTGATTATGTACAACTTTTACTAGTCGCTTATTTCTGTGACGCCATATTCAACGAAACACACAAATAATATATGTGGGTGATGACATGGGTACATACATAAGACTCACGTATATATATAATAATGTTATATTTTGTTTTCTCTTGTTGGAAGCCGCCTTCTTTGTATTATTCTTTGTCCCCATTCAATATAAGGAATAGATTGTTTTTGGAAGTGCAATTTATATATTTTAAGTTTTATGTTAACAACCTTCAATTTTTTACGTCGAGTGTTTTACAATGGCATTTGATTTAATCTCACTATTAATTTAAAATCGTAGTCTTTTTAAATATTTAAATTTTTTTTAAAAAATAGCGATATTATTTATGATTTCACAACAAATCTTCACCGCCATTCAGATAAAATGAAGGTGAATAAATGAAATGTTTAAACGAAAGGATTAATGGGGCTAATTATAGTGCTGGTCGTGGGAGTTAAAAGGAGGAGTTTCATTTAAAATCAAAAAGTAGCAGTCCTTATATTTAAGGACTGCGGATTTGAGCAGGTGAAATTGAGGTGGGACTAGAAATTGCTCCTACAGTTTAGAAAAATTTTCTGCCACTTGTCAATCATTGAAATTTTAAATTTCTTCCAAAAAAAAGTGAGGAAATTATTATTATTTATTATTTTTTATCAAAGTATTGCAATTTATTCCTTAAATTTTGGAGCTTCAATGTTTAAGCTCAACTGTATTATTAAACTCATAGGACCACTAGCTTTAAAATATTCCAAAAAAAAATCTCAGCAACACCCACTGAAATTTTTTTAGGAAGCCCCCGCATGAGACCTTGCCTTTATTAAGGGCATGTCCCCACGCTGCTGCTTAGCTTATTTTGGCTAGTAGCCACTGCTTAACTTATTTAGGAAACTACTTAACTTATTTGTGGCACTCTTGGTCCCATCAAAATTAATTTTTCTGCTTATTTTTAAGCAGTCAGTTTAAATTTGAATTTATAATATTTAATAATAATTTGTACAATTAAAAATTAAAAAAAAAAAAAAGAAACCACATATTAAAAAAAAGGGAAAGAAATTTGTGAAGCCATGTGGCATTTTTGACATTATGCCCGCTGCTTATTTCGGCACCTCTTTTTCTTCACAGCTTATTTTCAATTCTTAAGCAATAGCTGTTTAAAAAGATTTCAAATTATCCTTTCCCTGTTCCAATTTTATTTTGCATGAGAACACTCCAGCTGCTTAAACTACTTAAATTTAAGCAGTTGAATGGAGACAGAGGTAAGATTGAGAAAGTGGAGTGAGTGATGGCTAAAAATAGTCAGTGTCTATTGTGTTTTTTACCTCATGCTCTCACAGATCTTGGTGAAACGACTCTTATTGATACAAGATATTTTTCTATAGGCGATTTCAATTTTTGGTGCCTTTTGTGAGTGGCTGCCAGTTGCTTCCTCTTTAAATATGGATTCTTTCAATATATGGAGGCGATATTGAACTCCAGAGCCCGATTTGCAGAGGAGAGTAAGCTTGCTCTGATGCTGCTTGAAAGGGGAACCTTCAATCCCACCAAGTACTTTGTTGAGGAAGTTGTTTCTGGATTTGATGAATCTGACCTCAATCGGACATGGAAAAAGATTTATTTTCCTTGTTTGTTTATCCTTTATAGAGCAATTTGTCACATCCCCGTAAACAGGACCCTTTGATGTCAGCAATGTGTGGTTAAAGAAGTAACGTTGGAGACAAACAACCATTAATGAGGAATGGTGTAGGGAATGGGTAAAGGTATGGTCACGCATTTATTGAGGAATGGCTTTGCTTTACTTGGGCATTCATTATTGCAGGTCATACGGGAAAAGAAACAAAGGAAAAATGGAGACTTCAAATTATCACGACCTCCTTCATTTCCCAAGGAATCGGTGAGATATTTTAGAGAAGACAAGAGCAGAGAGAGAGGAGAGTACTTTGGAAAATAGTTCACAAAGGGCAGAATGTGAGTAGTAGAGGGACGGGAGGAAAAGGGCACAATTTAGATGGGGGAATGATGTGTATTTACTAGGGGTATGGTGCTTGTGCTAGGAGTTGTCCATAAATCACAGGGCATGAAGGGCAGATTGGTACGTGGAAAAGACCTCAAACCTCCATTACCGACCTCATTTGAGAGGCGTTTTGAACAAAATCGGAAGGGAAGCACCAAAATCGGGTAGGGGAGAGAATAGAAAGAGAATTCTTCAAATGCAAGCTTGGCCTCTAGAAAAAAAAAATACAGAGGAAGATCAAGGTGGAGCATGTCCATCTGGAGACGCAACAGAAGGAATGGCGTGGCAGTTGGGTGGCATTTTACAGATAGAAATCCTTCATAAATTTACATTTATAGGCTTTATTTGGGAAGAAAATGTAGAGGGAAGGCCTGAATGCAAATCAAGATAGGAAAAATGTGAGGGGGAAAGTTAACTAGAGCCATGCGTAACCGTTGGGAGGTGTGAGAGGGTTAAGTGTGCCAATGTTGGGTATCATAAACCTAGCAGATCAAGAACAATAGAAGACCATAAAACCCCAAAGCGTGAGCAACTAGGGTAGAGGAAAATTCGGGAGTGTCCAAAGTAAAGACAATAGAGGTGTTTGTGGAGAAAAATGTGGATAAAGGAGCATGGGTAGGTGTCCAGCAGGGTTCTACCAAATGATTGCGAGCACTCAATTTGCCTATGCCAGAGTAAAGACTTGCCCTCACCATTAAGGAGATGTCTGATGCAAAATAAGATAAGTAATGCATAATGAGAATATTTATAATAGTAACCTTTTGATCCTTGTAGTTTATATTTCAATGGATGATAGCATATAAACATATATGACTGGTCAAAGATTCTAATGACATGAAAGAAGTGAAAAATTATTTTACAAACAAATGTGTTAATTATAAAATGTTAATGCTTTTTGTTGGTGATTTAACATAATTATCTTCTAGTTATTTTATGTATGGTTATGAATGGATAAATGTGTCAAGTATCTTGAAATGAAAATTGATTTAAGAGGTTTATTGTTGATTATAATTATTTTGAATATGAAGAGCTCAAACATAGCATAAAGTTAGGAATTAATCAATAGATACTGTTAACTCATATACTAAGTTAATGTTTATGTGTGAGTGATCAAGTGGGTACTCCTACTAGGTTAGGAATATGGATGAATATTATTGTCCAAATATATGGATATAGATAAGTTATGTTTTGGTAACATGCAATTGCTCCAACTTTAAGAGTAGAAACAAAATCCACTCAGTAAAAGAGAAGGGTGGCTTTGATGGTTATCAACTAAAGTTTATTAATAGACGTAAGAATTTGGGATTTTCTATCTATCTAAACCAAACCACCTTTATATTACAGGGTAATCCTTCAAGATTAAATTCTCTCATTTTCCAAAGGCTTGAACTTCTTACTATAAAAGGGGGAGATGGTGTATATCCTTACCCTAATAGTTTAGATGGAATGAGGTGGTTTAAAAACATGGCTATATAAACCTCTTTATATATTATGAACTAGGAATGTGATTACCTAATCTAAGTATTGGATTATGGTTGCATAATAATTTAAGAAATGATGACTTGTTAGTGGCACTAGAACCACATTGTACTAAACATACTTTCAATATTGCAAATTGATACTATTGGTGACCCACCTTGGATTTGAGGATAAATGTTTACTATGACTACATGAAGATTTTCAACCCCTTAAATATGAGAACCTTGATATTGAAATCATCATGTGAATAAAAGGGATATTATAGTTATAGTATATCACAATATGAGTGTCTACTAAACAGAAGACAATTACTATTTAATTTGACCATGTTGAGATTGAGCTAAGAAATAAACCCTATGTAATCATACCATGTAGCATCCCTTAATACCTTAGTATTAAATCTTAAGGACATACTTTTATATCAGTGGAAAGCACAAATATTGTTTATCTAGTGAACTAGACCATTATGACAATATTGGAACACACCCTAAGGAAAATGAAATCAATAGGTTAAGAATATTACTATTCCTAAAATCATTAGGTGTATATCTTTATATGAGGATCTAATAGATACACTAGCTCTATTGTCCTCAATATGGCATAGGTATTGACTATCCATGAGGAAAGTTTATAATTATTGTTGTAAGCCTTCAAGGTATTTGATAATTCTACCTGGCCTTGTTGATGCATTTTGTGTTCCACTCAGGAGGAATTCCTATTCAATTATGATACTTGACTTTATAGAACCATATCATGGGTGGGAAACCTCACTTTGGCCCTCATCAAAACTTATGTATATTTAATGTGTAATAACAATATTCTTATCAAAACCTAATGAATCCTTATGCTCCTATGTAATAGACTGTTAATATGTATAGGACCCTATGTCGGAAACTATATGGTATTAACATCAGGATACCAAATGAGGAACAATATCCTTGATAGGAAATTGTAAGGGGTTCAGGGATGTTCACATTGAATGAAGAATGATAACTATGGTAAGGTTTAAATTGAGATTTTTCCATGTTAGGATGGATGTGTCATGGTATAGGTTCACTAAATTGGGGAAATCAATGTGTAGGTATCCTTGAGAGAATCCTCGTTAGGAGAACTATGTGTGACTTTGACCTATTTGGAAGCGAGAACATAGGTGGTTTCTGGGCCAAAGATTCCCTGGTGACTTCAAGTTCATAAGGGGAGGGTCTAGGGGGGATAACTCCTAGATGTCGGGGTTTTCCCTAATTGGTTTGACCTTCTCTCTTTAATAGGCTTTAGAAGAGGCCGAATGGGTTAGTCAATCTTAAGAGATGGGGAAGCCATGTTTCAAGGGCACACATTGTCTTCACTACATTATGTGTCTGAATAGTACTTGTTGAAGGAAAGGAATGGATTGGACTACTTGGTAGTGGTTATATGTTGAATTGAGCTCACCTCGGGTTGGTACTAATTGATTACTTTTATGTATTATGAATATTAACCTCATACTTAAATGGCTAGGTATAGGCTTCTAATCAGAGGATTGTGATCTACTTATTCCTAATTAGGAACCCATCTTCCAATTGTAGTGCTAAGCATGGGACACATAGCAATACTATTATGCTTGAGATTGATAGGTGTCTAGGGGAAATACTATGCTCGAGATGGACAGTAGTCAAGGAGCAATGCTATTATCCTCGAAATTGAAAGGTTTCTAGGAGCAATACTTGCACGATATGGATAGTATTCAAGGAGCAATATTATTATGCTCGAGATTGATAGGTGTCTAGGGGTAGTACTATGCTCGAGATGGACAGTAGTCAAGGAGCAGTACTATTATGCTCGGGATTGATAGGTGTCTAGGGGTAGTACTATGCTCGAGATGGATAGTAGTCAAGGAGCACTCTATGCTAGTGATGTCCACCCTTGGTTGTTTAGTCATCCGATGGACTGCAAGGAAGAGAGCTTCTAATGAAAGATAGGTAGCTAACAGTTGTCCACCAATCTCATAGTATAGTTTTGGTAGATATTAATGTGGAAAATGTATACTTTACCCTATGGAGTTAAGGGTGGACCTCGATATCGAATGAGATGCACTGAATCCTCTTTCCATTTGTCTGATGGTGTAGAAGGCCAAGAAAATGATGGGACCCACGGTGTAGTGCGTAATGCACCGACATTCCTTTTTCATCTGGGATGCACTAAGGTCTTGGTGTGTGTTAACCAATGTGAATGTGTGTGCTAGTCATGGTGATGATGTGATGTACATATGAGCTCGCCACTAAGGTACTTGTGTCATATGTTAGAGCTAGGCGCTTTGTTTATGTGGTGTATGTTAGAGCTAGTCACTTTGTTTATGTGACGTATGCGGAGTTAGTCATTGTGTATATGTGATGTATGATGGAACCAATCACTACGTATATGTGATATGTAAGAGCTAGTCACCTTGTGTGTAAGTGATGTAAGCTCAAGTCCCTTCCAATAGAAATTGGGGAAATATGGAATATTATAACTCTGTGTTTTTGTGTATATTTGTACACTATGAATTGGCAATGTTTGGAGGGACAGATATTTGATGGCAAATAGCATCATTATATTCCAATGGACTAAGTAGGTAGCTTACACTTAATGAATAGTCATGGTTTAAAGGTGAGATCAAGTTCTCATATAAGACAAGAGAATGAACTCTCTCTAACCTTGGTGGGTGAACTACAAAGCTTCTGATTCCTACGAATCGATACATAGGTAGGGACATTAAGAATGAACCCTCGAGGCTTAGGTCTAGGCCTAGGAATGAACTTAACCTTGGGAGCTTACTACTCCTATGTGTAAGTATATAAGTATTGAAGTCAAGGTGATTCCACCATGATGAATGGTGAAGTCTTGAAATTAACACCTCTAATTTGCATGGAAGATGTTCAGTCCACTAAATTGGTATTTTTTTTTTAATTGATCTAGAAAAAAAAAAAATTGGTAGCAACCGAGGGGCGGTTGTTACACAATTGAGCTGAAACTATTGTTTTAATGAAGCCACTAAATGCCTCTTAGAGGTTTTTAAGGGTTTCTTCAATAAATTTTCATGGGTTCATATGCAGATAAGGGATTTTAGATAAACTGTGTGTTTAAGCTAAAAATCAGTCTCTTTTTTACGGGGATTTGGAGTTGGATTGGATGGTTTAATTGAAATTGCTTTCTTCGCTTGCAGGTGGTGGCCATGCGAATCACCGTGGAATGTAACAAAATATTGGAAAATATGTGCTGGATGATTTGGCACTTGACACATTTTGATAAAATATTTGGATTCTTGTCATGTTGTGCCTGCTTTATCATGTTCTTCTGTGGTATTTTTATATAAATTTAGTGGCATTTTATTTATTTATTTAAAACTCTCAGCTAAGCTTTTCAAAATAGGTTAGGTTATTATCTCTAATCTTCACTTTTTTTTATTTGCCACATGTAAATCGATATTTTTTGGGAATTAGTGAGGAGCTATCTGATGTCTCTGTTAAGTTTAATGGAGATAAGGAAAAGTGGAGAAATTAAATGGCAATGAAACATATACCACAATTATAGAAGAGGAGAGTGAAAAAAATGTCTCAAGAATTGGAATCTTCTCCCAAGTTTGAGGAAGAAATGGCACTGGACATGATTCAGGATGAGCTGAGGAACTATGAGGTTGAACCTGCAAAACGTGAAGCAGATTTGCGCCGCATCCGGACATCAAAGCTAGAGTTGCAAGTAGAAGCTCATTGTGTAAATGAGATCCCAGACAAAGCAGAAGCAAGAGTAGTAAAGGCTGATAAGGATGTTGCAAACGTGACGGTATTGGCAGAAGAAGCAATTGCCTTGGAGCTTTAGGCTACGCAGTGTGTAAGTGATGCACAATTAGCTCTTCAGGGAGCAGAAAACTATGCCGCAAATGTTGGTCAGAGTGTTTCAAGTGCCAAAGATGAATCTTGTAGAAAACCTAATTTAGACACTATCTCAAAAAAGGGTAAAATGTCAATCCAAGGGGCTGAAATTGATGTTGATCCATCCCTCGAAGGTAAGGAAATGGTATTGCTGTTGATGGAAATGGTGGAAGAAAAGAGGAGACAGTTACTTGAGGAGATTCCCCCTGTAAGAGAAGAGACATATTTAAGACCTTCACATGTTGGCCATGTTCTAGAGGAGCTAGATAGTTCTGTTAAATCTGGGCACCATGAGACTTGTATGGTTGAGTCAGAGATCAGAAAGGACATTGAACATGTGAGAGAGTCAAATATATATTAAAAGAAACAGAACAGGACAAATCAAATGTTTTATTTCAGCAAAAAAAAAAATATGGAGACACCAAAGGATGCTACTAACAATAGTATTTTGAAGGCAACCGCAAAGAAGTACTCACGTTGCTTTTCTGCATCTTTATTTTCTTTTGAAGATGATGGAGCAGAGTTCACCCCAGGCACTGTATTTTCTGGATTTGTTTCTTCCCTTAGAAACCAGTTGCCAAAGTTCGTGGTGGGAGTGCTACTAGGTTGATATTACATGGAGTAAATATTTCTACTTTTCCAACCACTTTCTAGTTAAATTAGTGATTTATTGTGAGATCTGAATGAGTTCTACACAAAAATAAAAAATAATTTAACAATTTGCAACATGTTGATGTGAACAATCTTTGTGGCAACAGCATAATGTCTTGGCTAGGGATAATTTTAAGAAACCCCCCCCTCAGTCAAGGTGTAAAATCCTGGCGAATCTTTCCTTATATTTGAAAAAAAAATTAAAAAAATTGGCGAATCTATGCACATTATTAAAAAAGTTTGTAAAATCTTGACGAATCTTAATAAATAATTGGTAAAAATAATAATCACAGTGGCGAATCCTAGTGAATATTCATTAAAAATATTAATTACAATGGCGAATCTCTCCTTTGAAATTTTGCATGGTTGGTCGACACGATTCCCCCATTTTTTAATTTTTTTTTGTAATAGCGAAGTAGGGGCTCGGGGGCGGCAGCCACTGATGGGGTCAAGGGGCAGCGCCCCTTATGGGGGTCAAGGGGGCAAAGCCTGCAGGTTGATTCCACAGCGTAATAAGCACATGCCTTTTAAAAGGCTTGTTGAGGCCCAAAATTTGTTTTGGGCCACAAGATTAGATTTAATCGTGTGGCCCAAAACAAATTTCGGGCCTCAACAAGCCTTTTAAAAGGCATGTGTGTATTAGGCCGCAGAATCAACCTGTTGCCATCCGATTAAAAATTTAAGCGATGATTTGATGGAAATAAATAAAAGCCTTATTCAAAGCTAAAATGTCCTTGAAATTAAACGGTAATTTATTAATGTGGTGATATTTCCCCAAAATAGATGGTAGTAATATAATATTACCGATGAATATAATCGATATTTTTGATTATAGTATATATTGTTGGCAAATCATATCCAATGGCGTATCGTTTAAAATATAATACATAGGTGAATTAATCGAGACGCAATTTTTTTTTTGTAAAAACCTGGCGATTCAACATCGTTTTTATCTTGTACTATTCGCCATTTCTGGAGGTCCGGATTTCAATTATTCGCCAATTAGCGAAGATTCGCCACTAAATTTTTCCATGGTCTTGGCTACAAATGTCATTTCAGTACAAATTGCAATTGCATAGTAAGATGGGTGTTCCATTTATTAACTCAATGAATAATGAGGTCACAAGTTCCATTTATCTTTGAGGGTTAAGTCATTTTTTCCCACAATTGATTTTTTGTTTGCATAATTGTACAAGACCTTATGACTAGAATGATGAAAGACTATCATGGTGTGAAGGGAGTCATCAAGATTGAACTTAGTTATTTAAAGAGTTGTCAGTAAGAGATTGTGAGGGATTCAAGAGGTTAATCAAATTAAACATGTATCCAATTTATTAATTGATTAATTAGATTCAAACAATTTATTAGGTCTGTATATATTTGTCGGAAGGAAAATGTATCAAGTGTTTTTGCATATTCATTCATCTTTTACATTTGTTTTCAATTTTATTTGAAATTAAAATTCTCAATTTAAATCATCATGGTGCATTGGAGGTTGAACTATCAACGTCCGTAGTGCTACAGAAATGGCCTCTATGTTCGAATAAGAAGGTTCACACATGAAAGAGATTGTAGTAAATTCCATAGCTGAAGTTGAAACAAATTAAATGTTATGCATTTAATTAATTAAGCAAATTGACACTTTTACATACCAATTTGGGTAAATTCCTTCTCGGCTAGGATAGGAGGGCAACTAACAAGGGCCAAACCCTATGAGAAAAAATATCATCAGTAGGATGTTATGATATTGTCTACAATCTAGATTACATGTTAACTTACCATGCTTCTTTCAATATCACAACTAACCCTTTTTGTTTTACATATGTGGAATTATCCTTTTCGAGGATTGTGTCTACATCATTTTTGTTTATTTGTTACTCATTCAAGTTCCCATTTGCCAGTGGCTTGGGTTAAATTTATCGACTGATTTACTTTTTTGCTTTCTTTGGTATCCTTATGTCATGTCTTGGGCTTAGTTCATATGAAGGATCGCCTTGTAGTCTCAGTGTTTATCTTTCTCTTAGTGCTTCCATGATTATTTTTCTTCTCGCATAAGCAGGTTTGTGGTTCAGTTTTTAATGATTCTAAGTTTTTCTAAGTTTTGAGTTTCATATTTCAATTTTTTTTCTTAGATTTTGATATCTTCAGCTTATTTTGATTCTTCTAAGCTGGTTGATTCAATATTTATATTGTATGTTTCAAAAATGCAAAATGGCTTTTCATGTCATAATTTAGATATCCTTCCTTCCACTAAATTCTTTTTACCTTGGTGAAGGATTCTAACCAGGCACTGATTGCTTGACCACTTGAAGGTTACCTTGTCCTTTAATTCCCCATAGAAATGGATTTGAATGTTGGTAATAATGATTTCAAGATATATTAAAATATTTGGATACTAATTTAATATTCATTATAGGGTATAAGAGCTAATGCTGCCCAAGAAATCATAACTCTTGCTCAATTGTGGCATACTTTTTCTCCTAATTTGTGGGTCATAGATTTTCTCCCATGGAATGTTTTAGTTCATTAAATTTGGTGAAAAACATTGATATTGATTTTCTTTCACACCAACCATTCACTTTGTAATGTAATAACTTGAGAGAGTAATGTGTGGTTTTCTCATTACATTTTTACATTGAAAATCTAATTTGGAAGTTGTTCTCTATAAGTGTTAAGTGTTCCAATTTTTCGGGTTTCTAGTGACAGCTATAAATAGAACTTATGACTGATATCATTAAGTGTTTTCCATCTAAAAGGTCAATATTAAGCTAATAATTTTATGATGAACTTTCTTCCTTTTCTTGTTAGGTAAAAGAGCATTTATTGCTGGAATAGCTAATGACAATGGTTATACCCGGGCTATAGAAAAGTCCCTAGCTATTGCCACTGCATAAATTCTTGTTGGGACTTGGGTCACGGTTTGTCATGACAACCATGAAACTACCTTTTTTTTCTTATGAGAAAAATTAAATGGTTGTCTTGAAATCTAACTTTATCTGCATAGAAAGAACTTTATCATATCTTAAAACACATTTTGATCTTATATTTTATTTTATTTTGTTTTAATAACCAAATAATAAATCTCTCTGATCCTTGCTTACATAATCTCATTTGCGCTGCCTTAATTTTAACTATGCATACTTAATTTACATTGTTTTCTAAAATTGTTTTAACTCTTCAGGATATGAACACATTATTATTGAAATAATTATATTTATTGTTTTTATATTAAATAAATTATAAAAAAAATAAATGATAATATAATATATCTATATGAAAGAAAGAAATGATATTCATGTAAACATAAAATTTATATAATAATTTTTTTAAATAATAATTGTTGGAATAAATCGCAACTCCAACATTACCGTACCCTCTTCTTCTCATGTGTGTGGTAGTGTGGTTCTTCCCGCAATACCACAGCTTCTCTTCATGCCATGTGCGGTAGTGCGGTGACTACAACAGAACAACAAATCCTTCTTCTATCCTGTGCGGTGGAGCGTTTTACCACATTCCCGCAAGTTCTTAATTACAGTTAATGTAATTAATGGCATTTATTTTTTCCTGTTGGAAGTTTTTCACCATAGTTTTTATGTAAAGCCTTATTATTACTAGCTATTGCACTTTAGGTGTGCAATGGGTTACGCCGAATAATTGTATGGATACACTGCATAGAAATCAAAATCATCATTAATATCTAAAAAACCATTATGCATAATCAATTTGTCTTATTATATGTATTTAAAATTGTAATATACAATTCTTATAATACATTACTCTATAAATTGAAAATCTAATTTTTGTTATTTTCAAATAAAATATAATATTATAATTATAATTCCATTAACACCTAAACCTCAACCCCTTGATTTATTTATATATCATAAAAGCAAAAAAATCATTCTGAAATATCTCACCAATATTATTTGATGTGTAAAGGACCTCACTTAATATTAGTTATATAAAATAAAACTTTGTGACCAATACATTACTAAAAAAATCTCTAATGATGTCATTGTGAGTATAAGACATTAAAAATCTCTAATGACCACATTGTCGAGCATAATACATTAATTACAATTGCCATGATTGGTAAACATCAATATCAATAATCCTTCAAATAGGTGATGCATGCATTTTAATCGGGGAGGATTTCAAGGGAGATAATAGAGCGCCCGATCAGGTCTCTCCACAGTCCTATCTTTCAAGATGGTTGTGACATTTTCGGAGAAGCTAGTAGACGGATTTGCGACCTTCTTCGTCTTTCATTTGTTGAAAGGATCAAGACTGCAATGTAAGATAGGAGATGATGGAGCAGAGTCTTAAGGCAATCACTTGGGGCTCTTTAGACAAGAAAGAGCCTTTTCTAAGAAATATTTTAGGAAAGGAGAGTTTGATAGAGGCAAGACAGATTGCACGCTTATGTGAAGCTTTGCAGAGATGAGCTTGCAAAGTTTTTGTCTGGAGATGGGAAGTCTATGGTGGAAGAGCTCGTGGCTCCCATGATTCAATGGGCTAGGATAAAGTTCATTTTTTTCAGAAGTTAAAGAAACAAATATTTTTCAAAAAATCCATTTTGTGCATATCCTACAATCATTGCATTACATGAGATAACTCTCCTTGCCATCCTCTTCTTTTTGAAATAATTTTAATTTATTTTCCTCTCCACTTTTCCTTAGTTATTGTGAGTTGACCCAACCCACATTTGTGTAGATTTATGTGCTATGTTGTATTTAAAGACATTCTTTATCTATTTAGAACTGTGTTTGACATATGCTCTAATCCATTTGCACATGATTATACTAAAATTATTAAGATTGTAATTGTATTATCTAAGCATACATCATCGTAGGTGTATTACATTCATGCCTATTGTCTTCAATTTTGGTTGATCATTGTTAAATTAGTTCTTTAGTGCCTTCATTCCACCTTAGACAATGATACAACAAATTTGTTATAATCATCCACACCCTACCATCTATGGATCTAAGTTCAATTCCACAAGCCAAACTAATTTCATAGATATGGAGATCAATTCTATAAGCGTAAATCTTTAAAAAAATGCAATCAATTTACAAATTTTTGAAGTGCTTATTTGATCAAAACCTTAATTCTTAAAATATTAACAAATTAATTCATAACGTCTTTAACAAAACATTTCACTATTAAAATTCAAACTGAATATTACATTTAATTTATTTAAAGACAATAAAGGTTAATTCCGATACTTATTATTCTAATCTTGACTCAATCATAAACTTTTATTATTTTTCATTATCATTTTGTATGATGATTATAAGAATGTCATGTAAATTCAAAATGCATGTAATTGTTGAAGTTTGAGACAAGGTTCATTAAACTATTAAAACTGTAGCATTAAATATAGGAGTGTCCTTAATTTTCATTATCATTTTGTTTGATGATTGTAAGAATATCTTGTAAGTTCAAAATGCATGTAATTGTTGATGTTTGAGACAAGGTTCATTAAACTATTAAAATTGTACCATTATATATGGGAGTGCCCTTAATTTTCATGATGGTTTGTCTAAACCAATTTAGATAGATGAATAAGGTTGGGATATGAGAGAAATAAGTAAAAATAATTTAAGTACTGAGTTGGTTTCTGGATTGGATCGTGTGAAATATTCTTGCATCCCTACTCTCTTCTTTTGAACACTCTTTGATCCATGCTCTCAGCTTTCATCCTGATGATGGATCGGGAGTGTGATCCAAAATGTTGATGCAAAAATATTTCTCACAATCGAATTAAGAAACCAACTCAATAATCTATATGAATTGTGAAACTTGATATCTTTGAAAAATTTAACTGTCTTTTATAATTCGAGAATTTGTATTAGTTTCACAGTGAATGAGTCACAATTATATTTGAACAAACACAGTGCTCTGTTCTAATAATTACCCTTTGAATCTTAAAGCAGTAGCCGAAGAAGTGTGGAAAGTCAATCAGGATAAATTTTGATCTATTTTTTTATTATATAAAACTATAATAATAAGTATAAAATCTTAAATTATTTATAATAAGAATAATAAATTTTAAAAACAAAATAACTTTTTCAAATAAATGAAGACAATTATTTTAAAATAAAAAATAAAACAAGATGTCGTAATGTTAAAACCTAAATGCTTTCATTATTAGGATCTAGATCGTAATTTTCATTTTTCTTTGATGATACATTTTCCAATACAAGAAAAATCTATGTGGAGGAAGTTATAAAATTTTCATTTTTTTAATTAATATTATGTTCTACAATTCATTGGAATTGAAGAACTTTAAAAAATTATATTTATGTTATATTTAACCCAAATGACTAATAGAGAAAACATATTATTTTTATTTAAATCAATCCATAGTAAAAAACTTAAATCCTTTCCAAAAAACCAAAAAACATAATATTATAAACCAATTATATCTATTAAATTAACTTAAATTGATATCTTTAATATAAATTATTTAGGTAAATCTTTAAATTTTAAACATTTTTAATATAAAATTAATATAAATTCTAATGTTTGTTTGATTTTTTAGAATAAAATTTAAAATCTTTAATCTAAAAGATTTTAGGTAAATCTTCAAATTTTAAAATTTTCTTAATATAATTTTTCTATATAAAATGTTATTTTACATTTTTAAAAGTTTCATAGTTTGATAGTTGAATACATTCAATATATTTCTAATTTAAAAACTATTAAAATAAAAATATATTTTTTATTTTTTATTTTTTTTCAAAAATATATTTTAAATTTTATAAAAATATATTATACATACAAAATTACATAGTCAATAATTCATGTTCCTCCAATTGTATTCATTGTATTTTGGATAATATATTTTAGTCAATATATTTAGTTATTTTAATATTCTTGAGAAACAAATATTTAGTTTTAATTAAAAAACTTCCTAACATTTTTAAAAGGTAAATTTTTAATTATAAAAGTTTAAAATTTAAAATATTATATTATAATATATTATACTTTATTTATTTAGTATTTTGGATAATAGAAACAATTTTGATTGATTTAATATTTTTTAAATTCATTATTGAATTTAAATCTTATAAATATAATTATATATCTTTAATCAATATTATTATCTAAAAATAATAATCAATAATGAACCTCTTATATTCTAGTATTACTTAAATATTAAAATTTAATGTATAAATTTATAAAATATAATATAATTTGTTTAAAATAAAGATTTAAAGATTAAAATATATGTATATTTAAAGCTTCATAGAATTATCTTAACTATGAAATTAATATGATTTATTCCATTTATAATATCATCTTATCTTATCTTTAATATTAGTCATATCTTATCTTTTTAACAAAATGAGTTTAAAATGTTATATATATAATTTGATCATAGATGTTTTCATAATCAAATTTAAAAATTATAAATAGAAAACTTATTTTTATTAAAATTTCTACTATAAATTTATATTAAAGATATCCAAATTTTAATATTTAAGTTAATTTAATGGAAACAATTTAAAAAAAATATATATATTTTTTATACTAGATATTTATATATATTTTAAAATAAAATAAAATTTTAATTTTTTATTAAATTTTAGTAATATTTTAAATATTTTATATTGTTTTTAAACTATAATTAAATATTGAAAATTATACATGAAAAAATAAAATAAATATAATATATATTGAATAAAAAATAAAATTAAAATATAATCTTATTTTTTAAATAAATGTTAATTTTTTATATTTAAAATGTTTTAATTTACTTTTTAAAACAAGGGATGGCTTTGCTTTCATATATAGTGTTCTAGCAAAACGCTACAGAATTTGTACGGAGTTTGATGGCCTGGCGAGAAAATCAAGGAACTGTCACTATAGCATGGATCATGCAGGATGGATAAGGCAGGCATCCATGCCCCAGTGGGATACATGTGGCGAGATGTTAAATTAAAAGACAATTTTATGTTTTCTCTTCCATCTATTTTTAGTTTTTGTGAGAGTAGGAATAGTAATGCATCTAATGCATTCAATTTTTTTTGTTAGTTTAGCTAATGAAGATATATAATTAACAATATTGAACAACAATCCTATAGTCTACATTTAATTTTTTATTTTAAATAATTATAAATTTTTTATTTATCTTTCTTTCTATTCATTCATGTTGGGAACAATTAGTGCAAAAATCATTTTTTTATTGTTTATGTAAACTACATGTCCAATACATTTAATTTATTGAATCAATTTTCAAGTCTATTAATAGCTTGAATGATATGAGAACTATTATATACATCATAATAGTCATTTTCTATAGTGAAATGTTAAGGTAAATTAATATGAAAATAATTTTTAGCCTTACTAAAATTATAATGTTGACTTTAAAATTATTTTGTCTCCTTATATGACATTTCTAAGGTCACTCAATTTATTAGACACAAAATAATTCACTTCATTCACAAACAAAATTGAAAAGAACTTATAGAATGCATCTCTTGGGAATACATCCTATGCATTCAATTTCTTTTATTAATTTAGCCAATGAACATATAGAATTTAAAAAATTGAACAACAATTCTATATTGGATAATTAATTTTTTATTTTAAATAATTATAAAAAATATGATTTTTCTTTTTTTTTCTATGAGTTCATGTTGGGAACAATTGGTGTGCAAAAAAATAAAAATTATTTATCTTTTTTGTAAATTACATATTCAGTACATTTGATTCATTGAATCAAATTTCATCTCTATTAATAGCTTGAATGATATGAGAACTATTATATATATCATAATAGTAATTTTCTATTGTGATATGGTAAGTAAAATAATATGATTTTCAGCTCTATTAATAGCTTGAATGATATGAGAACTATTATATATATCATAATAGTCATTTTCTATTGTGATATGGTAAGTAAAATAATATGATTTTTTTTTGGATCTTAATAAAATTAAATTGTTGACTTTAAAATTATTTTGTCTCCTTAAATGACATTTCTAACATAACTCAACATCTTAGATGTAACAAAATTCATAGCGTTCAATAGTATTGGCAAGAACCTGATGTAATGTGTCTTTTGTTCATTTAGTTTCAATTCATTATTTTAAAAGACCAATCATATACTTTATTGTTTCTTAACTACAAAACTTATATAGTTATGATTTTTTACCATATCAATATGTTTGAAATGACATTGAAAATTTTGTTGCCATCATCATGGTCCTTTTCACTTGTGAGATGACTGGCTAAATTAATATGAAAAATTACTTCTTCCATTAGGAGAGTCATCTTATATGAAAAAAACACTTCTAATTGCATGATTTTTCATTATATCTATCGTAGATGACAAGTATTGATTTTATGTTACTATATGCACACATCTTATTTAAATATTAATTCAAGACTAAATTTTCAACTCTATCAATTATTCATATTCTATGGAAATGACATTGACATAAATTTGTATCTAGTGGTGGTTCTCATAATTAATACATTTTATTTCAAGCTTCCTAATATGTTTGACATAAGTAGCAACATTATTTTTGGCTTATAGTGTGATATGGTCATATTGTTTTCTAATCTTTCTTTTGCATTTAGAGAGGCTATCAAGACTGAGCTTGAAGAATAAGCCCCTTATCATTTTTGCATCTAGCAACACGTCCATGTCCTTACCCTCTAGCTTTGACATGACCTCCTCCAACTTAAGTATCCATTTTGATTTCTTAGATTTTTGACATGTTAAACTTGTCCATATTAAATAAACTATACTTTAATGCTTCAAATATATTACACACTACTTAATAATTATATTTTAAATTCAAAACTAACAAATAATATGAAAATGCACTAACTTTTAACTAACAAGAAATTTCAAAAATAATTATTGTAAACATATTTTAAAACTAATTTTACCCAAAAATAAAAATAAAATAACTAACTTGCAAATAGTTGACGTGTCTTGTCTACACTCCCACGATTGCATGCAAACAACAAAACCATACACATGCCATGACTATATTCAACGTTTTGCATGCATAGTGAATATGAGGATACGGGGAAGAGGGGAGGGGACTATGGAGGCACATTTCCTATAATAAGTGTATTCTGTTCAAACAGCTCGCGTGCCCTGTCAATGCTTCCACCTTTTCCATATATGCCTAACGTGGAGAATGAGGGAGATGAGTCCAATCTTCTGGCCAGTTGTTTTACTATCTATCTTGAATGGTGGTAGTATGAGATATTGACTCCCTTGGCAGAGTATTTTCTTGATCACGCAGTGGTCACAACCTTAATCCTCATCCAGACTACTAGCCTCATGTACACTATTCCAATGGCACTAATCTCCAATGTTTACACTAGAGTGGACAATGTAGTAGGTGCATGTAGGCCTAAAAGGGAATGACTTTCCATTGTAGTAACCCTTCAATGTGCACTTCTAATGGGCCTTATCAATGCGACCTCTCCTTTTCCTACTGACTCTGGTTCATCATTGCTTCTCTCCATTTTGGGATCGATGGAGGAGTCACTAACAGTAAAGATGGTAAGTTGTATAAGAGTGTTTTGCGTGTCACTGTCTACTAAGAAGAAGTGATTTTAAAATATTCTTGGCATGTATGAATTACAGTGCCGACGATGGCCTTGCTGCAACTGCAATGGGAAAATACGTCTTAGATGAGATGGGAAGGAAGGCGAAGATCGTTGTGCTTCAAGTTGGGTTGGGGTTACTTGCGATGGTTCTCAAGTGTTACATCTGTAACTCACTCTGCCTTTCCTCCTACTCTATTTTATCTTTAACAAGCCTTCTTTTTTATAGACATCTAAATTCAATGGGTCTAAACAGAGCACTGCCATCTAAAATTAGAAGTCTTATGGGTCTCCAAAGTTGGTAAGTTTTATACATCAATTACAAGCACATAATTTGTAGGCTTCATATTCGATTCTAGATTAATTAAAACAAGTTGTTCTTGCAAAGATTTATCATACAACACAGGCTTAACTCGACAAATTTCCTTTAGGAAATTTGGGCAACCTTTTCGATCTGTAAGCATTCCGCACTATCAAATCCATAGCCATTCTTCACTATTTATGTTTTGTCCACTGTATTGAACATGCTAATTATTTTTTGCGATTACACCCTCGCCGAAACCTTATTTTTAGGTTGCAGCTCACAAAATTGGAGGAGTCAAAGATCAATACCAGCGAGGAAGAGACCCCGCCAAAACCTTCTATTATTTCACGTCAAATCCCTAGGCCAGTGAAAGCAACAATATGCTTGATGTCTGCGATGAACGATGGGCATTATTTCTATGGTTGAAAGGATGACTCGAGCCGTCAAAGGTCAAACTTAGCTCGTCTTTGGCTGCAGAAGATGAGCAATCGTCTAGATGAAACCAAGGGTCTCCCAGCCCCTGTGGAATGTGCTACACCGTGGATGGATAAAGTGAGCTGAGCTCACTTCAAATTGGATACACCTTCAGCGTAAATTATTGAGAACAAGAAAATTAGTGAATGCTATGCAAAAGCAAGTTTATGAATTTAGAGCAATAGCTCTGTCTTTTGTGTGAGAAAAATATTTTTGAATGAATTAATAGAAAGAAATAAGATTTTTTGGGTTTATTTTGTGTGCTTTAAAATTCTATTCTTTGTATAATTTCGTATTAGTTCTGAGTTGAATTGTTTTAGTCTTTATATGCTCCCCTTCCTATGGTCTTTAGTAATACGTATAATATAATATAGAGTATATGGGTAATTGAGTTTGACTCGAAAACTACACAGTTGAATCCTATAGCAATATCATAATTTATGTACTATTTTAATTTTTATCTAAATAATTAAATTTATATAATTTGATACATAATTAAATATACATAATAATTATGTTAAATAATAATTATAATATAATATAATAAATAATGCAAAATATAATTATTATAAATAATAAAAAATGGATAATATAGTATTATACAAATATAATATGATATAATATAAGAATAATTAAATATAATATTCAATCTAATTTAGTTAACTTGAAATTATAATAATAATATAATAGTATTATATTATAATCATAATATATGCCTAATATTTAATAATAAAATCATATAAAACTTACTATGAATTATACAAAAATATATCAATATAGTAGAATATTAATATAAGAATCTTTTAAATGAAATAATATTAAAATTTCAGTTGTATTTCTGCTATGATGTCAAGATAATATTATAATAATAATAAATATAATTAAATTAATAAGTATAATATAATTTCTATTTTATTTCTACTATATGATGTTTAGATAATTTAATATTATCTAATTTTATCTAATTTTATAAATAATTAAATCTATATAAAATTATTTCAATAATTAACTTGTATAATATAATATATTTTTTTATGTTTAATGTTTTGATTAAATAATTAAATAATAATATAAGAAGAAAAAATTAAGGTTATGCAAATATAAATCATATAATTTAAAAATAATATAAATATGTTAAATAATGTAATAAGAAATAAATGAAAAGGTTATATCTAGTATTTTTGATATAGATTATTTAATAAGATAGATATACTAGTAAATAAATATGTTAAATAATATAATAAGAAATAAATGAAAAGGTTATATCTAGTATTTTTGATATAGATTATTTAATAAGATAGATATGCTAGTAATATTGTTAATTAAAAAATTTATACTAATTTAAAATTATTCTCTTAATTAACATGTTTATTATTTTAAAAAATATTAGTTTTAATAATTAATTTCAATATTATTAGTAATTTTTTTTTTTAATAATTAATTATTATTTTCTTAGATAAAATCCTCCCTCTCAAAGATGATTTTATCTTGTTTTTAGAGATTGCTTCAATGGCTAAAGTGAATATTACTAAGGCTTTAGAGTAAAGTTCTCCAAAAATCATTGTGAATGTATAAAATTAACTGATCAAATAACATCAAATTGAACTTAAAATCTATATATAAATTATCAAATAATTACACAATTCCAATGAAATTATTCATAAAAATTAGTTAGAATTCAAACAAATGAAAGAGCACAACAATTCAAATGAAATCTAATGAAAACAATGCAAACCTCAATCCCATTATGGGATTATGCTCAAATTGGATGTGGAGTGCTCAATTTGAACAAACTTTGTGATGTTGCAAAGAAATTGATGAAGAAATAAGATGAAATGACTCACAAAATACTCTCAAATTGATCAAATTGGGTAGTGGAGATAAAAAATGTTAATCAATGGATGAAAACAAATGAAAGGAGTGAAAATGGATCAAGGATGAATCAAATAGTTGATAATCCATGATACATGGATCAAGGATGAAATCAATGTTTCAAAATCCACAATAGACTCAACTAGTTTGCTAAATTTTATGAATTATTTTGGGAGATATTTCAATTTGGAGGAAAATATTTGAATTCAAAAAGGGAGTATTTCATCAAAATATCCTTTGTGCAAGTTGAGGATGTTGGAGGTTTGGAAAGAAATTAGCTAATTAAATAATTAATTAATATTATTTAATTGTGCAAGTAGATGAAGTTAGACACTTTAATTAAATAATTTGTATTATTTAATCAAATGATGAGTGGAATTAACATTATTTAATTAATGAATTGCATATTTGAATGAGGGCGAACATGGCAAAGCAGTTTAATGGGCATGTTGTAGGAAATGGTAGAAAGATTAATGGATTTGGGCAATCGAATCAAGGTAATCGCTCAAATGGAAGGGGAAATGGTAGAAAGATCAATGGCTTTGGACAGTCGGATCAGAGTAATCGCTCAAATGGAAGAATGGGGCAGTCTTGTGCAAGGGAAAGAATGCCAAGGATTACACATCGATTTGTAAGACCTAATTGGAATCCTATCATTCTGGGTAAGCATCTGGACAAGTGTCAACAACCAGTCTTTGATTTATTTGATAATGAGTCTGATCAGCTTCAAGCAAGAGGAGGTCCCTTCAATCCAAAAGCTCGTGCTAGTTCAATACAAATTTATCATGATCATGAATGTTTGGGTCTTTTCAAAGCGCTTCTTCGGGAGCAGAGGGTGCTATCATAGTCAAGGCAATGTTCTAAGGTATTTCTTGATCAAACATGGTCTGTTAAGGGAGGAGGCTGGAAAGGCGAACACAAAAGTTTTTGGGAGAAAGGAAGTTGAAACTATAAAAAATAAGGGTTTCGTAATTAATGAAGGATGTCAAGGTGGGCAGAAGAAAGAATTTACAAGGTAAATAAGGTAGGCTTATCAACACAAGAGAAGGGGTAGAGGGTGCAAGGATTTTAAAGGAAAATTCAAGGCCAAGAAGAAAGTCTTCAAGAAGGTTTGGAGAAGAAAAGAAGTGCAAGAAACTGATCATGTTATGTAGAATGATTGCACAAGAGTTGAAGAACCGAAGTTTGTGAACAATGAATCTTCTTCAAATTGGCAAGGAGCAGTAAAGATTGTTTTCTCAGAGCACATTTTGTAGATGCCAATTGAAGATCTTAGAGATAAAGGAATTATATGTAAGTTTTGGAATCTTGTCCTAGATTTAGAAAGTTTAAAGAACTTAATTCTAGATGAACGGGAAGGGTCAGTTAAAGTATTTTATTTAGATCAAAGTAAAGGGATTTTTGTTGTTCTATTTTTAAACAAATTGTGTAAGGAAGTGGTGTTTAACTCAAAATCATGGAGATTTCAAGGGTTGGGTTTATATATGGAAAATTGGACTCCTAATTTTAAACCTCGGGATTTTGTTCCACGCTTCTTTCCTTTTTGGCTTCAATTGCATGATTTACCTTTGGAATATAGAGAATTTAATTTGTTAGAAATCATGGCGAATCAAATAGGCATTTTCCTTAAACATGATTTGTCCTTTTTTAATAATCCATCTAAACCAGTAAGGATGAGTGTATTGATTGACTCGACAAAGAATTTTCACAAGCAATTAGAGATAACATCAAAGTTTGGAAAATGGCTGCAAGAAGTGGTATATGAGAATCTGTAAAATGCATGTCATATGTTAGGGAAATTAAAGTTTGATTGTAGTAAGCAAAATGAAGTGGGACATCAAGATTTGGTTAAGTGTGATAAGGGGTCAGCAAGGGTTTTGAAGCGAAAGATTTTTCCATACCTAAAAGGTATTCAACTAGCTTGTACGGGGGAGACTAAGCAAGTCATTTGCACTCTTTTCTAGGTAGTACCCCAAGATATGTTCAATGGGTTGTTTTTAGATAATAAGGGGTCAACAAGGGTTCTGAATCAAAATGGATCAGCATTGTATGGGGGAACAGGGCGGCTAAGTAATTGGAAATGGAAAAATGATATAAATGTTGGCAAGTGGAATAGTAGTCAAACTCAACAAGTAAAAAATGTCAATTTGGGGAATAGTCAGTAGATGTTCATGGCACAAGATATGCAATGAAATAATTTTATGGTTTTCATAGACATTGCCAAGTATTTAGAGGGCTTGGGCAAGAAGCAAATGAGTAATATGTTGAATTTATATTGCCCATCTTTACAGATCTCTGAGGATCAGTTGAGTGGTTTAATTCAAAAATTAATGTTCTATGAGTTAGAAGTATTACTCATAGATGGGAAGAAGGAAATTCAAGCAAGTACTAATGTTCAATCAACACATCTATCAGTAGAATCAAAATGATTGTGAATACAAGACCTTTCATTGAGAAAGGAAAAAATTTCTGAAGCTGAATTGGAATACCTGGTAGAGAAGGTTCTTTTCTCAGTACCTAGTGAGATTTAATTGATAGTATAGTAGAAGAACTAGAAGATGAAGGTGTTTTTGAGGATTATGAGTGTGGCAGTCATGTGGTGGCTTGCAAAAGTAGTGGTGAAGTAAGTTCGGGATCACAATTTCAAGCTAGTCCTAGCCCAGTAGTACAAAAGCTAGCCAGTGTTGAGGTTGGTGCAGGATATGATTATTCACAAGCATTATCTGTTGTTCAGACTCCATTCCAGTTGATAGTAAAGAAAAATCCAGGGAAGAGAAGCCACAAATCAAAATTGGTAAAAGTACAGGAAGAAATAGAAGCTGGAATTCAAAGCACTATTTATGATTCAATGTCAAAAGTGCTTTATAAATGGCCGAGGAGAGCTTGTTGCTCTCTTCGAGTGCAATGAAGATCATTTCCTGGAATGTCAGGGGCATTAATTCCCCTAAAAAATTTGCTCATAGAAAAATCCAAGTGGATAGATGCGGTGTTGATATTGTGATTTTATAGGAGACAAAAACATCATCAGAAATGTATGAAGCTACAATTCAAAATGATAGTTATGGAGGTCAGTGTAGTCTCCTTCCCAAGGAGCATTAGGGGGTTTAGTGGTTCAATGGAATCCAAAGGTAGTAAGTGAAGTCTCAGTTGAGAATGAATGCAATTGGAAATTGGTGGTAGTAACAAAGTATGATTTGAAGTTCAATTTGTTTAATGTTTATGGGCCATCATCTTCAATAGATAAGAAAAATCTGTGGGATAGTCTTACTTAAGCAATTTTGAGCTTAAGGGATGAGAAAGTTATTGTGGTAGGGGATTTTAATGCTATTGCATCGATTCAAGAAAAGAAAGGAGGTATTAGTCCTCCCTCCAAAGTGGTAATAGATTTTAACTCATTCATTAATACAAATGCTTTAAGGGATGTGGTTTCGGTTAAGGGAAACTTTACATGGACTAATAGGAGGAAAGGGTTCTTGCAGATTGTAGTAAGGTTGGATAGATACCTCATGTCTTCAAATTGGTTTAGTATGCATCACAACTTTGTATCTGAGATATTTCCTTTTGCAAACTCAGATCATTATGTTGTTTCTCTCATCATGTCTAAAGATTGAACTCGGTAGTTCAAATATTCCTTTAAATTTGAAAGTATGTGGCTGAGGTTTCCAAAATTTCAGGATCAGCTTCATCGATGGTGGTTGGTAGCTCCTTATGAGTAGGGAACAAAGATGTATCAGTTGAGTAGAAAGTTGGCATATATCAAGCAACAACTTGTAAAGTGGAATAAGGAGGTTTTTAAGAATGTCTTTCTTCAAAAGGAGGTCACACATAAGCAATTGGAGGAAGTGCATGAAGAAATCATTCAAAATGATCTGGATGAGATTTTGTTTGATAAGAAAAAGAAATTACAAGGTGATTGGGAAGAGCTAAGTACAAGAGAAGAAGTGTATTAGCACCAAAAGTCGAGGGAGTTGTGGTTAAGGGAGGGTGATCGTAACACTAAGTTTTTTCATGCCTCTACACATATTAAAAGGGCAACTAAATCAATTCAATCTGTTCAAGAGGTTTCAACAGGTAACTGACTTACAAAGGAAGAAGAGATAAGTAGAGAATGTGTCAAGTTTTTCTCGGATCTTCTAGCTGTACCTCAAGACAGGGTGGAGCAAAACGACAAGGATGAGATTGAATTGTTGGAAGCAATTCCCAAGCTTGTGTCTAAAAGGGATAACACATTTTTAATGAGACCTTTTTCTTTAGAAGAGGTTAAAATTGTTGTTTTTGCTTTGGCACCGGATAAAGCACCTGGTCCAGATGGGTTTACTACTCTTTTTTATCAAAAGTGTTGGGATATTTTGTGCTTTGATGTGTTATGGGCTCTTGAAGAATCTAGGTGAATAGGTGCATTATTAAAACAATTCAATGTAATGTAAATATTGTGATTTTACCCAAAGTAAAGGAGCCGAAAACATTTGTAGATTTTAGACCGATCTCTTTATGTAATACAATTTATAAGATTTTTACTAAGGATATTTACTTGAGATTGCAACCTATTATTCCTAGGATAGTTTGGCAAGAGCAAGGAGGTTTTGTACTAGGAAGAGAGACTACTGAAGGAGCCATTGTTTCTCATGAGGTCTTGCATTCAATCTTTGCAGGTAAATTTCCTTCTATTATGGTCAAATTGGATATGATGAAAGCTTATGACAGAGTAAATTGGGTTTTTTTAAAGAAGGTGCTTAGTAAGTTTGGGTTTAGTGCAAAATGGTGCAAATGGATAAGTGCTTATCTCTCAAGTGAAAAGTTTTCAGTTTTGTTGAATGGTTCTCTTGCTGGATTTTTCAGTGCATCTCAAGGTGTTAGACAAGGGGATCCTCTTTCACCATTTTTATTTATAATAATGGCAGAGGATTTAATTTGGTTCATCAGTTTGAAGCACTCTCAGGGGCTTTGGAAAGGAATTCAAATTGGTGTTACAGGTTTAAAAGTAACTCATTCTCTTTTTGGAGATGCTACTAATTTATTTGGGACAACTACTATAGCAGAGGTGAAGTAGATCAAGGAAGTCTTGGATAAATATGTTTCAGCATCAAGGCAAAAGATAAATGCATCTAAGTCAAAAGTGTATATTCTTAATACAAAGGAAGAGACTGCGAAAAAAATTATCAATAGCCTTGGGTTTGAGGAAGCAGTTTTACCATGTACATATCTAGGGATTCCTCTTTTCATGGGTACAAACAAGCCATTGTATTGGGTGAAAGTAATACAAAGGTTGCAGTCAAGAATTTTTCTTTAAAAGGCTAGATGGTTATCATTGTCAGGGAGAATTCTTCTGGTAAAATTAGTCCTATCTTCAATCCCAAGTTATTCGTTAGCAGTGCTTAAGGCTCCAAAGTCAATGATTTTAGAAATTGAAAAAATAATTAGAATTTTCATTTGGAAAGGGAATATGGATGGCCAAAAGAAGGTTCCTTTAATATAACTAGATGATATGGCACAAGAAAGATGACAGGGGGGGCTGGAATTCATAAGATAGTTGGTAGGAATATAATGCTAGGTGCAAAATTGGTTTGGAAAATGTTTGAGAGTCTGTAAACCAAATGGTGTAGCATTATGCAAGCCAAGTATTTGGATACTCGAGATCCTTCAAGAATTATCACTATAGATAATCCACCAAAAGGGTTAGCTATGTGGAATTTCTTGGTTTCATGCAAACAATTAATTGTGACATATCTTTCTTGGGAGGTCAATAATGGTGAAAGTGTTAAATTTTGGAGTGATCCTTGGAATGGGAATCCTCCTTCGCAAAATAATCGTGATTTTCATCTAGTAATGGAGCAGATGAAACAAGCTTGGGGGGAGAACATTTTAGACTATGTCCAGTCAGTGGATGGCATTTTAGGGAAAGTGACTTGCAAAATTTTGTTTGATTGCTCTTTGACTGTGCAGCAATGTCTAGGTGTGCAAGAGAAGTTGAAGGAGTGTGAAGTGTTTTTATCTACAAAACCAGATAGGTTGGTATGGGCAAAATCTAGTGATGGTAAGTATACAGTCAGCCAAGGCTAAAAGGGCTCTTTGTTATAAGCTAAGCCAAATAGGGTATCAGAGGGAATATTATTTTTGTTGGGATAGTGCAGTCTTGCCCAAAGCAAGAAGTTTTTCTTGGTTGGCATTAAGGAAGCATGTTTTGAAAAGTGATCATTTAGAAAAATTAAGAATAGCGTAACCATTCAAGTGTGCATTGTGTAGTAAGGAGGTAGAAGTGGGGGATCATTTGTTCCTTAATTGTAACTTTACACATCAATGTTGGTAGTGGGTTTTGAATAAACTTAACTATTTAGCTCCTTTGCCAAATTATTTATGGGACTTTTTCTAGAGTTGGTCAATACTATACAAAACAAGTTTGTTCACAAGTATTTGGAGAGTGGTGCCAGTGCTAGTGATTTGGAATTTATGGTGGGAGCAGAATTTAAGGATTTTTAGGAAAGTTGCATCCTCGATAGAGGTTGTTTGTGGAAAAATAGAGAAAGCAAGTTTTAGAGTCTGTAAATGCAAGTGTATGAAAGGATAAGGGAACACCTTCAATATTTACAAGCTGGGATGGTTTGATTATGCACAATTGGATGAGTCTATAGTTGCCTTTTTCCAGGTAGTTTGTTTCAGCCACAAGTAGCAAAGATTGATGGGAAACATATCAAATGGAAGGCGCCGCAAGAAGGGTTTGTTAAATTGAACTTTGAGGGGCTACAAGAGGTAATCTTGGGTATCAGGTGTGGGTATTTTCTTGAGAAATACAAAGGGAAAGGTTGTAGTGGTAAAATAAATTCATTTACCTATAGGATCGAGTAACATAGCAAAGGCAAAGGCTATTTTAATAGGGTTGGAAATTGTATTGGGGATTGGAATAACACATTTGCATATTGAAGGGGAATCATTGGTAATAGTAAATTCTTGTAAGGTAAAGAGTATTCATAATTGGTGTTTGAAATATGTTCTTTCCAGAGTTTGGGATTTGCTTCAGAGGCTTCAATCTTATCAAATCACTCATACTTATAGATGTATTAGGGAGAAATTTTCAGCTTAATGCAAGTAGCATAATAACTTAAAACCCCAATTAACAATGGAGAACAGTGAAAACATGAAATATAAAAAATAATGGTGGACTTGGGCTAAGAAGAATTAGAACTATCAATAAAATACTTTTGGCTAAGCAAATTTGGAGAATCTTCTCTTCCTCCGGGGAGTGGATTGATATTATGGCTAGTAAATATTTGGATAACAATTTCTCTTCTATTATTAACAAGGACCCCCACCTTCTTCCAAGAGGATCTATATGCTGGAACAACTTAATTATTGGAAAAAAGATTGTGGAAGAAGACATTGGTTGGCAAGTGAGAAATGGTAATAGTACTAGATTTTGGGAAGACAGATGGCTTTTCAAGGAACCTCTGATAAATATTAATCCCTTCAGAGATTGAGCTGAGATTTGTAAGGCTAGGTTTGGTAATTTTGTGAAAGATTATAGTGAGAATGGTATTTGGATGGACTTATGCAGAGTTAGTCAGGCTCTAGCCCCTATCCAGATTTCTCTGCTGGCTATTAGACTTAGTTTGGAGCAGCTGGAGGACCGTGTGGTCTAGTTTGATGATCCTTCTGGTAATTTTTCGGTGTCTTCTGCCTTTGCTAAGTTCACGTCCTCTCTGGATCATCCTCCCTTTTGGTCTAAAGCCTGGTGTAATAATCTGATACCTAAAATTAATATCTTCTTCTAGATCTTGCTTCAAAATAAGCTGCTTACGATTGATAACCTGTGTAAATGGGGATTTCAAATCCCCAATAGATGCTGTCTTTGTAAGATGGATGTTGAATCAGGTAATCATTTATTCCTTCATTGCTCTTTCGCTGCTTCTATTTGGGATAAGTTTAACAGATTATGGAATCTTTCTTGGGTCTTTCCTTTGCTCGTTGAAGAATTCTTCGTCCAATGGAAAGCGCCGATAAGGAACCCTTTACTTAGGTTTTTTTGGGAGCTATCTTTCCCTCATATTGCCTGGGGCATCTGGAAGGAACGCAACAACAAATTTTTGAGGGACAAAGAAGCCCCTATGGATCATGTCTTTGATAATATTGTTAGATTTCTAAAGGAAAATCTCAGTGTCGTGGCCCAGAAGGACAGGAAGACCCTGAATGCTGAGTTTTCAAACTATGATCTTTGCATTGCTAAGGATTGGAACATACTCCCCATTCTGTCTAGCTTTACTATGAAGGTTAAAAAGGACAGAGAGGGAGTTTGCTGGACTTTTCCGCCTGATGGGTGGATCAAAGCTAACTTTGATGGTGCGGCTAAAGGTAATCCGGGGGTGGCGAGCTGTGGAGGAGTAATAAGGGATTCCTATGGAAATTTCATGGGTGTGATGGCGTCTCCTCTTGGCTCTCAAACTAATCATCTGGCGGAGGTGGCCGGTGCTTACCATATTATAAATTTAGCCCAAAGTCTCAATATAAAAAATTTATGGCTGTAAGGAGATTCCAAAAACATAATTGACTGCCTCCGTGGTAAGTATCCTCCCTCGTGGACCATCAAATCTTGGATTGATGAAGCTAAACTGAAATTGGATAGGTTTGAAAAAGTTAAAATAACACACGCCTATAGAGAAGCCAATGTCGTTGCGGATTTTTTTGCTAATGAAGGAGTTAAGCATGAAGATTTGTGTACCTGGCTTAATAATAGTGATCTAAATATTGAAGTTTGTGCCCTATTAAACTATGATAAATCACATGGTAGGGCGTCGTGTTAGCCCTTTAATGAGAACAGGTCGGATATCTCACATCACAATCATTAGATTGTTTGGGACCGAGCCCAGTGGAGTAATTTGTAAGCTTACTCTGCATACTTTGTGGGTGCTTAGATTTGGCGGGGCCAATTTTAGAAAGGATTGTGTTTGGTTCTTCCTCACAGTGTCGGCCATTACGGGTGGGGACAGAAAGTGAACTGAGCCAGACAGCTACGAAACCCACATGAAAAATGTTAAGACCTGGAACAAGATAAAAAGCGGAGGTCTTTTACCTTTTCTGGAGAAGCTTCATGGTTCTGATCTGGAGGCAACGAATCTCTTTGCCAAGAATTGGCATGATGGCAACTTGACTCTGTTCGGCAGGAATGTGGAGCTCAACAAAGACTTAATTGCCAAAGTTACGGGATTACCCACGGATGGTAAGAAGTTTTTCAGGGATAGGGCTTACTTAGATGAGACTGTAATCAGATTCCCTAAAAATGACATGGAAAAGCAAAACCTGGTTAAAATTGTGAACAACTATTTTGATGTTGACTCCATAAAATCTATATGGAGAAAGGTCCTTCGGGCCATTATGGAATATATCACGGTGGACAGGTGCTTCACAAAATTCTACGGGTACCACTTCACCCTCCTCAACCATTTCCACCATAAGGTTAGGGTTTCTATTCCTTATTATCTCTTATGCTCTCTAAAGAAAAGTTTGGAGGATAATAAAAAGAATCCCAAAAGATTCCCTATCCTCCATACTAGTTTTATTAGGCTTATTATTGATTATCTGCATGAGCATGCCCCTACTACCTTGGAAGCCAAACCTGATGTTGATAGTGGGGATATTGAGCCCAGTGGCTCAGATTTTATGCCTAACCCTAGACCTGGCCCAAAAGACCCTAGTCTACATGCTGGCCCTTCCAGGAACCCGAGTAAAATCCGAGGTGCGCTTGAGGCCATATATCCTCCTCCTAAGAACAGCCCTGCTGGCAAGTCCACCCAAGCTAAAGCCTAGTCTCTTACTCTAAAGAGTCCTCTGAGCCAGAGGAAGCCGCTACCAATACTTCTGAGCGCTATGCGGGCCCTACTCCTGATTTACAAAATGCCAACAATTCCCCTACTAATACTGGTAAAGAGCCATCCTTAGATTTTCTTTACATGGCTAAAACCAATTCCGAGTCCCACTCTAAAATCTTGGACTGGACTTTTTTCGAAATTAACGAGCTTAAAATTAAAAACTGGGCTTTGCAAAGCAAAATTGAGGAAATGGGAGTTAAGATTGCGGATCTGGGTAAGAAAGATGCGGTGCATAGCAACAGGATTACCGATAATGATGTTGATGGTTTAAGGATTAACATCACAACCATTGTAGAATAAAACAATTGAATAGCAAGACACAATGCTATGATAATCAATGCAATGACCGAAAAACTTGACAAAGCCCAGCAAGGATCCTTGGTGGTTGATCTTGAAGACACTAAAGATAAAAGCTAGGAAACGGATGGAGGCATTTCTAGAAGAACTCGCGCTAATTTGAAATGAAAGGTGCCCTTAACCCCAAAAATGGTTCAAACTTTCAAAAAGGGGGTTATTGATATGCAGGCCTTGGAGGCAGAGATAGAGACTGTCCTTAGGTCTCTGAAGTAATCCTGTGTGCTTTTTTTTTTCTGTTGTCCTTTTCTTTTTGACCCTCCTAGTCTTTCTTGTCTGCTTGCTGTTGTTTTTTGTTGGGCAGCTGTATTTTTTTGGTGGACCAATGGTGGTCTTTTCTCTTTCTTGTAAACTTTGTGGTTTCGGGTCCCTGTAAAACCCGTTTTACCCTTTTATCAAAAATATGAAACATAAAAACATGAAATAAAGTCACCTGGTCTTCAATCTTCCATTGATTGACCTCCATTGGCCTCTTCCATCTTGTTGCAAATTGTATGATTTCCCTCAGATTTGAAGCACAACTACAACCTAGGACAAAGATCAGCAAAATATTGAAGTATTTTGAGTGCTCAAGTGCTCAAGTGCTCAAAGCTCTCAAGCATGCTTAAAATAATTGTTTGTCTAAAATGGCTTGAGAGAGTTCCTTTTAAAGAATTCCAAATTGAGAATGGATGGCCAGGATTAAAAGTTGGTAAAGCCCTAAGATCAATGGCTAGGATTCAATGTGATAAGGAGCATTGGGGTTAGGGCAGCATTAGGTCAAAGTTAGGGCAAGCTTTGAAATGAATGGCTGAGATTTAGATAATTAGATCAATGGTGGATAATAAATGAGATAGAAATCAAATAATAAAAATTATTTGATTTATGGAGGAAAGTTGACTAAATAGAAATTGTTTGATTTATTGAGGAAAGTTGACTTATGAATTAAATAATGGTTTAATTCATAAATGAGAATGAGACAAAATGAAATAAATAATTGTTTTAATTATTTATTTGGTGAGATGGAAAGTGGAATAAATAGATAAATTTATCTAATTCAAGGATAAATGGTAATGTGATGGAGGAAATAATCATGGAAGGATAATTGGAAATTATGACATTAGGGCATAATCAAATGATGAAGACATTTGACATAGAAAAATGCAGCTCGGGGGCCTAAGTCATTTTTATATGTACATTTTGCCCCACTTTGACATAATGCAGTTTATCACGTTGTGTCAAAGAAAACAAATCAAAAATATGCCCCAATGTGAAAGTAGGGAGAGGAAGGATGACGAGGAGGTAGTAGTATACCCCCGAGAGAGGATAGGTGAGGTCAAAAAACATGAGTGTGCTCTCGAAATGGATGAAAAGACTAGAGGATGAAGGTATAGAATAAATGTTAGTACGAAAGACATGGGTGTTAGGACGAAAAATGAATACTTCAATATCTTGCCAAATAAAATAAAAGGTGTTGCATAATCATCATTAGGCAGTAAAATGTTACAAATGGACAACAAACACCATGATATGAAATAGATCAAGGTGTGCAAGGTCATCCACTTATGAAAAACGAATAGTCGTAGACAAGGAATGTCCTAACTCATACTAAGGGCTAAGTTGCCCAAGTCTTTTCGTCAAGACACAACAAAGACATCAATCAAGGAAAATCAGGTCATGAGACGTCATCACACCTCTAAATCCTTCATGGGACATCCTCGAGGTAGCTAGTAACATGACCAAGAGACAAAGAAATAAATAAAGATAAGGCCAACTGGACTAGGAATATCAATAGCCATTCAATGTGTTTGCCAATGTTTGTTTGTCGAAGGTTGAGTGCTTGATAGTTTGTCAGTTTGACGATTTGATAGTCTAACAATTTTGACAGTTTGATGATGCCTATCATCAGGAAGGACACATCCTGGAAAGGCCAATGACTATGTGATAGAGCTTGCCATCAGGAAAGACACATCCTAAAAAGGAAAATGACATTTTGATGGGGTCCAATTCCAAGAAGCACACATCTTGAAGGAGACCGTAAAGTGACTAAGTTGAAATTATTTTGGCAATTTGACTAATTGTGGCTTGATGACTGATTGGACTATGTTATTTGTTGGTCCATGATTTGAATGTCGATATTTCAATGATTGTCTTGTGTCCAAGTTTGATTGTTTGACATATTGGACTAACATGAAAAACCCTAAAGGACTAACCTAGGTGGCCTCAGGGGCTCATCGACTAATGGCCTTGCCTATGTCGTGCACTCAAAGACCTTGTAGTTCGACGTGACTCTTGACTTTGTTTCAATGAGAAATGACCAAATCATGATTTTATTGTTTATTTGACAAACATAAAGAACATACTTAATGCCTCGGGGGTGCATCGATAGATGGCCTTGCCTAAGTCCAGTCACAGAGGCAACGTAGTTTGACAATGACAAGGGCTGACCTGACTGACTCTAACTTTGTTTTTGGGAGTTATTTGGATGTTTTTGCATTTTTGACATGTTTTGATATTTTTACGATTTTTGGAGTTTTATGATTTTTTTTTGGTCTTTTTGATATGTTTTGATTTTTTTTTTTTGTCTTTGTCAAATATTTTGATTTTTTTTTCTTTTGGGGAATATGTCATTTTTTTGTCTTGTTGGGAATATGCTAACCTCCAATGACAAGTGTAGAATCCAATAAAACAAAGTGTTGGGAAATTGCCCCTAGCCAAGTCTAGGACTAACCATCAGGGATGGGATGGGATAGGGGTTTATTATGGATGAAAGATGGAGGAGAAAGGATGCAAGATGCCAACCGCTTGAAAGTCATGATAGAGATGACCGACCCTTATGATGGGTGTCAAATGGGGGATGATGGGAGGTAAAGGCGTTGTGACTAATGAGGGTGGAAGACCAGGTAGAGTGATAGTAGATGACAGAGTAGAGACTGACTACACATGGCACATGTTTTCTAGGTTTTCAACATGGTACTTATCTAGAGTGCCACCAAAGTGGTTTTCACTATTGGACGGTTTTATTTCTCTTTACTATTTTTATGATTTTATGATTTTTATTTTTTTTGTTATCACCAAGATGCCTGTTTACTAGGTTTTCATCAAGGTAATAATTTTTTGTATTTTTTTTTATTATATATATATTTTTTGTATTTTTACGGTTTGAACATGGCTTTCTGAAGCTATGTATAGAATTTGCATAGGTGTAAGCTGTTGATAGGCTCATAAAAAGGTTCCCCTTCGAGTGTGGACAACTGATAAGCACCAGAACCAAAATAGGTTGTTATGACATATGGACCTAGCCAGTTGGGCTCAAAATTTCTTAGGTTTCTCACGTTCTGCTTAGTTTTTTAGATTCTCCATCAACACGAATTCACTGATGTCAAACTATCTAATCAGAACCCTTTTGTTGTAACTACGACAAAGGCTGTTTTGATATGCATGTAGATGAGTCAAGGCCCTCTGTCTGCATTTATCAAGAAATTCTAACTCATGCAACCGAGATATACGATATTCATCATCATCAATAAGCCATTTCATGGAGACCCATAGGGAGGGGACTTCGACCTCAATAGGAAGGATAGCCTCTAAACCGAAGAATAGGTAAAACAGAGTGGCACCAGTGGGTGTGCGGATGCTCGTACGATATGCCCATAGGGCAGGGTTAAGCTAAATGTGCCAATCATGACCAGTGTCATTGACAATCCTTTTTTTATTATGGTATTATTGGATGCCTCAGCTTGGCCATTTCTTGTGAGTAATATGGCATGGAAAAGTGATGCCGAGTGTGGAATTTCTCACATAGCTCACGAACATCCTAATTTTTGAAGGGACGACCATTGTTAGTGATGATGGTTTGGGGGACACCATACCGACATATGATGCAATTGAGGATGAATTTGGAGATTTGTGTACCTCTGATGTATGTCATAGGGATGGCTTCAATCCATTTTGTGAAGTATTCAGTGGTGGTGATGATGAACTTATGGGCATTTGATGAGGTGGGTTGAATTTTTATGAGGTCAAGTCCCCATTGGGCAAAGGGCCACAGTGAAGTGATAGGTTGCAACTCTTGTGCAGGTGCATGAATGAGGTCACTTTGTATTTGGCACTATCGATATTTTTGCACAAAGTGATGGGCATCCTACTCTATTGTAGGCCAATAGTAACCCAGTTGCATGATCGTTTTGGCTAGGGTCAGACCACTAGAATGGGCTCCACATATACCTTCATGTACCTCATGTAAGGTAGTTTGTGCTTCGTTAGTGTCGAGACATCTAAGTAAGGTGGTTTCAAAGCTACGTCGATATAAGGTATCACTGATTATGGCATAGCGACCAACTTTATGGATGAAGGACTTGCATTGATTATTGGAAATGTTGGGTGGTAGGGTCTAGGAATGTAAGTAGTCATAGATATCTTGGTACTAGGGGGAATTGGGGACAACAAACTCACATACCATCTAAGACTCTAGGACATCAAAGGCATGGACTAATAGTTGTTCCACTAAGAACTCATACTGCGACATATTATTAGGAATATCCAAAAGGGACCCAATAGTGGCCATGACATCTACTGCTTTATTTTGAACACATGGAACTTGGAAAAAGGAGATGTCTACAAATTATTTTCTAAAACTATCAACCATTCTTTTATATGGGGTCAATTTCTCATCCTTAGTATCATAGTCATCGTTGACCTATCGAATGATCAATTGTGAATCGCCAAAGACTTGTAGAATTTTGATTTTCCATTTTATAGCCATGCGTAATCATGTCAATAAGGCTTCATATTTTGCAATGTTATTTGTGCATGGGAAGGCTATCCTGAAAGATTTAGGGATTGTATCACCCTAAGGGGTAACAAAAAATATACCTGCACCTGATCCATGATTAGTATGCGAGCCTTCAAAATATAATTTCCATGTTACTCCTGTGTCTAGTTTGAATATGGACTCGTCAGGAAAATCTGAAACCAAAGGGTGTTCAGCTTGTGTGGGTGCATCTGCTAGTTGATCAACAATGAATTTTCCTTTTATTGCCTTACGTTCCACATACTGAATGTCATATTCACCGAGTATCATGACCCATTTAGCCAGTCCTCTTGTTAATTCTGCCCTATTGAGTAGATATTTCAAAGGATCTATTTTGGCCACAAGTTTAGTTTGATGGTTTAACATGTAGTGTCTCAAATTTTGATCAGCGAAAACCATTGCAATACAAGCACGTTCAATTGGACTATAGTTAAGCTTGAGTATCCCACCAAAGTGTGACTAATGTAATAAATTGCACGTTCCTTTTCCTCATGGTCATTATAAGCCAACAATGCCCCCAGTGCGGCTATAGTAGCTAAGATGTATAGAATTAGGGGTTTTCCATCAATAAGCGGTATTAGGATAGGAGGCATCAAGAGGTACTCTTTGATCTACTGAAAAGCTGCCTCACACTTGTCTATCCAAATGAAAGGAACTCCCTTGCATAAAAAATACTGAAAAGGTTGACATTTATCTGTAATTTGTGCAATGAAGTGCCTTATGGACTGGAGTCGGCCCTAGAGCGTTCGAAGTTGACTAATTCCTTTAGGTGGAGTAATTTCTAGTATTTATTTGACATTAGCTGGGTGTACTTCAATGCCTCGATGGGAAACAATGTATCCCAAAAAATTTCTCGATTTTACACCGAAGACACATTTCTTAGGATTTAGGCGGACCTGATATTCTTCTAGCCATTTGAAAATTTTGTCCAAGACTCTTACGTGATCACCACATGTCAAGGAGTTTTCCAAAAGATCATCAACATAGTCTTCCATCAATGTGTGCATGAGATCATGAAATATGGTGGTCATAGCTCTTTGATAGGTTGCACATTTTTCAATCCAAAGGGCATGACATTCTAGCAGTATGCACCCCATGGGAAAGTGAATGTTGTCTTGTGTTGGTCTTCAGGGGCAATACGAATCTGATTATATCCTGGGAAGCCATCCATGAGGGACAACATCTCGTAGCTAGTTGTTAGGTCTACTATGATGTCAATATTTGGGAGTGGGAAGTCATCTTTTGGACATGCTTTGTTCAAATCCTAAAAATCTATGTAGATACAGATTTTTCCATTTGGTTTGGTCATTGGTACAAGGTTTGAGATCCAGTCTGCATAGTCAATAGGTCTTATGAAATCGACATCCAGTAATTTCTTAAGTTCAACCTTGACCAACATAGCTATTTGAGGGTGCATTTTTCTAAGCTTTTGTTTCATGGGATTTGCATTTCGATGCAATGGTAGATGATGCAAAACCAACTCAGGATCCAACCCTGGCATATGGACATAAGACCAAACAAAACTGATTTGTCGTTCTATGAAAAATCCTTGAAATTTTAGTTTTTCCTCTTCTATTAGAGATGCTGTAAAGAGAACAATCTTAGGATTATCTGTAGTACCAATGTTGAATTCCATTACATCTTCGATCAGCATTGGGGATCTCTCTAGATTGATAGGGAGAAATTCCAACCCTCCATCCTCAAGTGCCTCAGAAAGGTTTTCACCCTCAGATATGTCCTTTCTTTTTACTTTTGCTTGGTCAGAAAGTGCCTTGCAGTTTTCACCTAAAGACCATTTATTTTTTATTTATTTTTGTCATTTTTACAACTAGAGGGTGGGATAGTCTCATGAAAATATGCTGCAGTGTCAAGATCAAGAGTGAAGCTAGCCTTATGGTCCCCATGTGGTATGCCCTCTTGTAGTCCCATAAATTCAACAATGGGCTCATCATTTTCAAATATGTCGAAGGTAGGTAGAACTTTTTGGTCCCAATCAATCAATTGTGGATAAATGAGGGAGATGCCATCATTGGTGTTAGTGAAGGATGGGGATGTATCAGATAAGGTAAAGATAGAGGTATTATCAAGGTCCCAAAAGGATTTGGTCCATGCTCTTTCGTCTGTGGTCTTTGGTGGGTCAGGTTCATAAAAGGAGTCAACACAAATATTGATATCCATGAGGTTGGTAAGGGATGGGCGGGGTATGTCAAACTCTTGGAAGATATGATAAAGCTCATAGTCGCTTGTGGTGAAAGAGTCCCACTCATAGTCATTAGAGTTAGTTTCATCATATTAGATGTAGGTAGGACCCTCAAATGTCTCAACATTCCAGAGCACTCACATCCTTATTTGAAAGCACCTTAGTACTTAGAGCACCAATATTAATTGGTACGAACCCTAACCCTAAGTTCTTTGGTTGCTTAAGAGGCATCAAGGGTTCTCTCATTCCATTTTTATGTATGCCAAGTCCACTGATTCCATCATAACCCATTTGTTTCATTAGCACAAAACCTTTGCCATATTGTTTTGTTGGTAGTGGTAGCATATCTTCTTCGTCTCTATAAATCCAAGCTGAAATATCATCAATGTCATCATTGTTTACCTCTCCCCATTGTGTGAAGCTAGTGGTGGGAGGAACTTTAAAGAAAACTCTAGGTTCCATCTTGAAACAAGGCCTACCATAAGACTTGGGAGACTTAGGTAGCTTTGTGATGCAATAGGCAGTATTTAGTTTATACTTGCCACAACCTTTGTCTTGGATCTTGATTTTTGGGTCGACGGATGGGGTTTTGGATGTGGACGATTTGATGAGGGTGGAGGGATCAACATAAATAGATGAAGTGGCTACGAAAGTAGATGTAGAAGCTTCTTGATTAATAGGCACTTGGCATTCGAGAACTCCCCTTAAATTGGTACAATATTGGAAGGTATCGGGGTCGTGAATGATTGTGACTTCAATGCCATTATATGGAAATTTCAAGCACAGATTTCATGGCATGAATCCAGGTTCTGCCGAGGAGAAGGTTATATGGGAGTTCAAGATCCAAGACTTGGAATGTGGTTTCCATAATTGCAGGTCCCACTCTGATAGGGAGTGTGATAACACCCTTGGAAGAGCGTTCTTCGTAATCATAGGCCTTGATTATAATACTTTTGGTTATGTCTACACATGCTTCAAAATAGCCCAATGCCTTGACCAATTTTTAAGTGAAAATGTTTAGTCTAGCTCCGCCATCTACTAGGACTTGTCTGGCCTTGCGTTGATAAATAAACACTTCAAGGTGCAATGGGTCGTTATGGCTAGACTTTTGTGTAGAGTAGTCTTTGTCAGAAAAGGAGACATGGATTGAATTAGACAAGTGTCCAACCATGGCTTCAAATCGGTTGACATCAAAGTTGGTAGAAACAGAGGTTTTGTGCAAAGTCTTATCGAGGATAGCTTTATATTTAGGTGATAGACATAACAACTTGAGGATGGAGATATGTGTAGGTTTCTTGCCCAATTGGTCAACAAGATTATATTAGGCTTTAGATTGCGGTTGCTTTGAAGAAGGACTAGATAAGGTAATCTTAGCCCTATGGGTGGTGACAACGCATTCAAGAACCTTTTTAATGGTAATGGTGTTGACATAGTCATCAGCAGCACGAAGGTGATCAATTATCTGTGAGTAATCAAAGGAATTCCTAGTATAATTGGCCTGATTGTCTATCTTTCGACTTGACGTGGAGGGATTTCCTAAACCATGGTCTTGTAGTGGATTCTTGAAGATTGTATGGTCTTTATTAGAAGTTTGTTGTTTTCCTTGACCTCTATGGTACCATTTTCAATTAGATCTTGAATTATGTTCTTCAATTGACGACATGATGAGCTCTTGTGTCCTTTGATGCAGTGGTGTTCACAAAAGGAGTTGTCATCCCACCAAGATGGTTTGAACTGTCCTGGGTCGTATGGTTTAGGCTCTTGAAGTTGTATGACATGTGATTATACTAGCTTCTTTAGGACAAATTCAATTGGTTATGGTAAAGGAGTGTATTGTCTTCGTGGGTATGGCCTTGGTTGTCTTGGGGGTCCTCATTCTTGAGTATTTTGGACAACATTAGCTCCTTGGGTGGACACATACGATGCATTTTTGTTTGTGTTGGGTGCTTTGAGAGTCAACATGGGACTTGTTTGATTCACAACTTTTGCGTCTACGACTCCATCGTGTGTTATATTCTTATTGTGAGACGAAAACTTGCTTTTGTCATTAGAGGTTTGATGGTTGTGGTTGTTTTTGTTGCCATGGGTAAGTTCACCTTGGGCGATTAGAACCTCTTTTAGTGTCATGCCTTTCTCAACTAAGTTTGTAAAGGTGGCACAACAATGGACTTGTAAATGGTGTTTCAACTTTGACTTGAGGCTTTCTACGAACATGTCTACTTTTTGTTTTTCAGGAATCTCGATAGGACATCGGCTTGCCATACTACGCCACCATTGGAAGAAATTAATAAAGGACTCTCCTTCATCTTGTGTCAAGTGGCATAAGGTAGCAATTGTGACATCATTTTCAATGTTGTAAGCATAAATTCTCCACAAATTTATTGGCGAGGTCATCCCATGACTTTATAGACCATTTAGGTATCAGTACAAACCATTCAAGTGCAGGCCCCATAAGACTTCTAGGGAAGAGTCTCAAAAGATAGGAGTGGTCGTAAGCGACATCAATGCAAGTAGTGGTGAATTCTTGTATGTGCTTGATAGGATTGCTCTTTCCCTTGTACTTAGTGAAAGTAGGGATGACATTGCCAAGAGGGAAAGGAGGCATGTATATGCTAGTGTCATATGGATAAGGATGTAGATCATGTGATGAGTACATCTTCTTGTTTGACACTTGCATCCCTTCCACTTGCTTTTGTAGGGCATCCAACTAGGCTATCAATGCATCTATTATGGGATTGTTGGAAACATTGTTATGAGCTCCAATATTTGTTTTGTGTGGACCCATGTTGTGTTGAGATGATATATTTTGGTTTGAAATGTTGTGTGTGTGTGGTGGATGTTGATTATGTCCATGAGTATGAATGTGTGATGTGTAGGTGGGGATGTGAGAAATGGTTGAGATATGTTGCATTGGTTGGGTGGGTTGTCCATGTATATTTTGGTTGCCAAATAGGATTCCTTGTGTGTAACCATATGATATGTTAGGTTGTGTCATTTGTGATCCCTACCCTTGTTGAAAATAATTATAACCATGTGACGTGTTTGTATTTTGACTATGCGGAGCATGCATGGGTTGTCCTTGTAAGGTATTCATATTGATATGAGGACCTTGTGACATTGTGTTTGTGTTTGGGTGAGATCCATGGATGAGAACCCATCTTGCCTTAGGTCTACCAAGGATGTTAGATGTGGATGCCCCTATGGCCTGAGATGATGAACCAAAGGGAGTAAATGTCGAGCCAAAGGGTCTTGTTGTGAATAATGGTTGTGAGGTGGTTTGTGTCATGGTTTGTGAAATATATTGTGTTGCAAAGATGGATGGAGTGTTGGTAGTTGTGGTATTTGGGCTTGTGGTTCTAATGGGTATGGAAATTGTGAGTTGTGGTGTAGATTTTCCTTGGGTGACGTTGTTGTGCACAACGCATTGACATCAAATCCTTGAGGCAGTTTAACTCCTTCATGTAATAATTTGGCTAAATATCGTTCAGGGTCCAACATGACAATTTCGTCCACAAGAGAGGCTACCTTAGGATTTTGTGCAGTGGCCTCTACTTCTTCTATGAACACATTTCCATCTTTGTCTCTAACAAGGAATTTTTCGAAAGGATTGTGTGTCTTTGGTTGTTGATAAGATGTAGACCTCAAGTTGACATTGTCATGACTTTCAAGGTGGATATTATCGTGAGGATCATCAGTGGTATTGTCATAGTTGAGGGTGCTAGTGTAATTGTAAAGGTCCTCATCATCATGAAATAGGTCCATTTCTCGACGTTTCTTTTGCAATCTAGTTTCAACCATATAAGCTTTGCTCAAAATGAAGGTGGAAAATGAAAATGGTATGAGACTAAGACTATGCTTATGGTATTTTTGAAATAAGGTATGCCTAAATGTAATGCAACTATTTTTTTGTTGGGTATTTTTGGGGTTTTAAGGATGAAAGATTTCTAGTGTATGCAACAAGACTAAAAGTGACAATGGTAATGTCGGATGTTATGAAGTATAAAATGGAGGATGATTCTCGTTTAGGTTTAAAAATGTTGTAGTATGAAGAATGTAAATGACTAGGAGGAGATGGATACCTATAACTAACTTGACGGATTAAACACTTTTGAAAGATGTGAGAATGGGATCACTAAGTATCCAAGGGTAAACCGATGTTTCAACTAGGACTATCAAATGGATTTTTTCTAGGACAAGTGGAAAGAGTGAAAAGGTGAGTTTCCCAGCTAGACTTGTGAGTAGGAAATTATCACGAAAATGACAAAGGACTAAATTGAAATGTGACTTGGTCAAATGACAATATTTTGTTGAAGCAATGATTCGTGCCAAGGGAGAGATAGTTTTTCTATCCTAAAATCCACAAGGTGTCAAGCCTAAAAGTTCAAAAAGGTAACCTAATGTGATGTTGTGTATGCAAGTAATGAAGATGCTAAGGTGTACCTAAAATGTGACCTAATAATGGAATGGTGATATGCAAGGTGAACGGAGCAAGTTTATGGTTTTGGTACAAAGATCATTGAAAAAAAAAAGTAAGCAGAGATAGCTATTGAAGGTTTGACCTCAGATTGTGACAGTGACAGCGACGGTTATTATTCTGAGTGAGAATCACTTGCATTGCAGATTGAACAGATGTGTCTTTTATTAGCAGTCGTGTTTCAGATTTAGTAGATGCGTTGCAAGATAGTCAATTACTTCTCACTATGAACAAAGTTTGGTTTTCTAGAATTTTGACCAGTTTGTGAATATGTTTCTAGTCTGATTGTTGTTTTCTAGATTTAAGAGGTGTTTATTTGTCTATTAATTCAACAAAAACTTCAGAAAACACTTTGTCTTATCTTGGGTTGATTGATACAAGCACTTTGAAGACAAGCACAAATCCTATGGATGGAAAGGACTATATTCACTGGATTCCCACTTGGATTTCTCCAGCCATGCTTATTCTTAGCGGATGACTTAGAAGCTTGGCCACACTGGCTCCCCATTACATTGCACTCACTTCGTGGGTCAACCAAGCTTCGAGTTCTCATGAATCTCCCATGACAAACTCTTCATCTCTACTAAGAACCGCGAGTATGTGGGACAGCTTGGCAATGACCGTTGCTACACCAATGAATAGAAAATGATATTGGAAACTACACAAATGGTTTTTAGTTAGGGCACCCATTCGAGTGGCCACATATGAGGCGAGATTAGCTCTAATAAGGAAGAATTCCAACCTAAAGAGGTTATGCTCAACAGGTTTTTGGGGAATTCACTTGTCTGTGTGACACATCCGCACTTGTAATCCTAAGTTTTTCATTAGGATTCACATTTGTATACCAGTTGGGAGTAGCTCGGTTAAAGAGCTTTGTTGCTGGTTTGAGTCGCCTTGGGGTGAGTACTTTTTCCCACCAATGAAGGCCAATTCCTAGAGTCAATAATAGTTTCTCTTGCACCCAGGATCACACAAGTGCGCAAGGGGAAAGGATACTTCCATTATTGAATTAAGTTTACACAAATTTTGAAAACAAAGTTCATTTTAGAGCCCAAATTGAAATCAGTAGGTGGTTATACCAAATTTCTGAAGGTGTTTCTAATTCTCAAGATTGCCAAATGGCGTGAGAGAAGCGCATACTCGCCTAGAAACAAAATGTAGACCATAAGACAATGCAAGCACTGGTAAATTTTAAATCTACTTACGATGTCAAATCAAGCACACAAATTCATTTTAGGCCCACTAATAATTCTATGTGAAAAAGACACTCAAGATAAAACAAACTAAAGCAAGAGCCCTGCAAAAAGCGATTAGTAGTTTTGGGCTCTAATCTTTCACATGGGAAGGTTTAACATGTCCAAATCTTGATCACCCGAACCTAGAAAAAGATCAAAGATTAGCCAAAAAAAATCAAAATTAAACTAGGAAGCAAGATGACATTAATCTAACTGATTAAATTTAATGGAAAAAATCTAATCTAATTAATCTAAGTTCTAATTAATCTAGAGTCTAAAAAAAACATAAAAACATAAAGAAAAACTAAATCTAATTAAAAATATAATTTAATAAAAACATTCTAATCTAAGACTAATTAAAAGATAATGAAAAATCTAATTAAGAATCTAAATCTAATTAAGTCTAAAAATCTAAGTAAAATGTAAAATCTATTTAAAATCTAAATTATAGTAGAATCTATTTAAATATCTAAAATTAGATAAAATCTAATTAAAATATTAAATGATGTTAAATCTAAATATTAAATTAAAGATCTAAACTAAAAAAATCAAAATTTAAAATTTGAATTCAAAATCTAACTTTCAAATCTAAATTAGATTAAAAAAAACCAAATCTAAAATCTAAATTATGAAAATTTATATCTGAATTAAATTTAAAAAAAAAACTAAATCTAAAATAGAAATTTAAATCTAAATTGGAAAATCTAAAATAACAAATCTAATCTAACTAAATAAAAATCTACTCTCATTTAAAGCTAAAAAGGACTAATCTACATGAAGAAGCTAAAAGCAAAAGCTGAAATTAAAATCTAAACCAAATCGAAAGAAAGCACTCCCTCCAATGTAATTATGACTCTATTTAAAAATACTATTATTAAACACTCACTTGTAAGCTACCATAAATATTTTATATTTTCAAACAAAGATTGCCTTTGACTATGGACGATTTTATTATTCAATGTATCGTGAATATCACTTTTAAGGTGGTCTCCACATGTTTCAATAGTTTGAGAATAGACAAGACTTTTGTTAGCAGTTTAGCTGTGCGCATGTGCTATAGTATAAAAGCATTCACTCCCATATTTAAACATTGAATAAGTCAATAAGAATTTAAGACTGCATTCAGCACACGCATTTTCAGCGTAGCAAGCTCTCACGCACATGGATTTTATGAGGCACAATATTAATGAATGTTCTCTACTTTCGGCGCGGCAAGCCCTTTTGCACATGGCTTTTATGAGAAAAAGATTTTTGTTCATTAATACCAAGGCCAGCCGATGTAGTGTATCGTCAAGAATGCCAAATCCTACGCACTGGTACTCCCATCGTCCCTTAGCAGCAGGTGATGTGGAGGCCACTAGGGTTCTTGGGAGGTCGATTTGTAATGAAGCTAGAATGCTAGTTCCAGATTTTCCAAGCTTACAAAGGCATGGAGAGGGGTGCGGTCTACCATAAGGATTGTAGATATGTGGCTGCAAGGTGACTCTGAACAATGTGCGAAGGGAGATGACTGTAGGTTAAAACTACTGGATTTATTGGCACTCCCACACTGCGTAAGATCTGTTTCTTACATGTGACAATTGTGTTAAAGCTGTTCCAGGAATGTTGACTTAATAGAAATTATTTGATTTATGGAGGAAAGCTGATTTATGAATTAAATAATGGTTTAATTCATAAATGAGAATGAGATAAAAAGGAAATAAATAATTGTTTATTTGGTGAGATGGAAAGTGGGATAAATGGATAAATTTATCTAATTCAAGGATAAATGGTAATGTGATGGAGGAAATAATCATGGAAGGATAATTGAAAATTATGACATTAGGGAATAATCAAATGATGAAGACGTTTGACATAGAAAAATGCAGCTCGGGGGCCTAAGTCATTTTTATATGTCTACAATAGAGAAGACAATAAGTTGGAAGATTGTCTAGCTAACATGGGATGCGACAAGCACAAAATATTACTAACACAATGCATTATTAGTATTAAGAACTGTCCTCAATTAGAGGAAATTATCAGGTAAGATGTTTTAAATTTAGACTAAGAGGAAGATCAATGCAGAAAGCAGGCCGAGACGATGTGTCAAGAAACCGGAGCCTAGAAAAAGGAAAGAGAAGTGTCTCGAAGGGAAGCTCCGATAGGATGCCACATGGCGGTGGCCGAAAAGTTGTGAGTGGTATCAAAACAAAAGGTGAATAAAAATAAAGGATGCCTGAAAAATTGCCATACGCAAAGCTCCCGGCAAAGGTAATTGTGGTGTGGGCCCCATCTGAAGAGAAAGCAGGTTGAGGTGATGTGCCAAGCAACTGAAGCCCGACAAAAGGAAAGAGAAGTGTTTCCAAGGGAAGCTCCGATTGGACGCCATGTGGCGGTGAGCGGACAAGTTGTGAGTGGTATCAAAATAAAAGAAAAACAAAAATAATGGATGCCCAAACAATCGCCACGTGGAAAGCTCTCGAAAAGGTAACTGCGGTGAGGGCCCCATCCGAACAGAAAGTAGGCCGAGGCAATATGTCAAGCAATTGGAGCTTGAAAAAAGGAAAGAAAAGCGTCTCGAAGGGAAGCTTTGATTGGACGCCACATTGGGGCGGCTAGAAAAGTTGCGAAGCCACAAAAGAAAGAAAGACTGCGAAGGAAAAAAGCGGTAATCATCTTTTCCCAAGCATAGTGGTGGATCATGGCATTCGAGCATCAAGGTGCAAAAGGAAAGGAAAGGAATTGGTTGCAGATGTCGAAGAAGGACAAGGAGAGAACTTTGTGGCACGCATGGAAGAAGACTAAATTTGATCATCTTTTAAGGGATTTTTGTATATGAATGGCATGATTTTGTGTCTTCAATTAGGCTATTTACCCTCTGTTGACAATGTATATCTGCTCTGTAAGAGTTTTTTTCAAATAGCCATGTACATTTCGAAGCGTGGATAGTCTATGTCTAAGTAAGCACAGTTACAAAGGGATGCAAACATGAATTTTGTAAGGGTTGGTTTTTGGTCTAGGTTCGTTTATGGGTATGGGTTTCAAGTTAGTTATCTATAGAGTCAGTCTGATTGCCAAGAATTTTGGCTTTTGACAAAAATAGCTTTTGATATTTAAATTCTATGTAAGTATCTATTTTATATATTAATATATAATATAGGCATACCCTGCCTTTTGTTAGAATAAAAAAAAACATTATTTAATTAATAGGAGGATAAGATGAATTTAACTAAATAATTGATATTATTTAGTCTCATGGATGAATTATACAAAATAGAGTAAGAATGGTGTTAATAAGTGAAATCAAGTATGTTATATCTTAGGAGAGTTTTAGGTTTCTACAATCATAATGGGAGATAAGGATCTATCAGATGTCCAAATGGAAAACGCGTTTTCTCCTTTATATATACTAGCTTGCAATAAGGAGAATGAAGTTCTACTGTAGTTGAACATAATGTTGGTGTAATGATGGAAATATACTCCCTTCATGGAGATAGTGCAATCTCTCATTTAATCTGGATCTATTTTAGTACCCTTGCACTAATTACCTTGTAAACCATCATTAATAGGCCACTAAGACCCATTATTTTGGATCTCGAGGCTTATTTTAGCTAAAAATCCAACAAAATCATCAAAAACATAAAAAAAATTAACAACCCACCTCGAAAATCTATGGTGGGACTCATACGCCACCTTGGGCATATCGATCCCTTAGGGGGGACCCATATGCTAGGGGTGGGGTATGAGTCCCATTTAAGGCTTTTTTAGGGTTTGAGTGGGAAAATCAACTTTTTAATTCAAATTTTTGGTTGATGCCAACTTTTGAGAATTGAATAATGGTAAATTAGGTGTAAATACATATATAAGAAAACTTCTAAGTCATTATTTCATCTAAGAAAGCAATTTCTAAGAGAAATTTCATGATCTGAGCATTTAAATTCTTCAAGCATTCCTTCACAAGAGTATTTAACTTTCAAAAAGAAAGCAAAGTTGAAGCCTTGGAGAATAATTCAAGTGTTTTTTTAGGTCTTCAAGCTCACTTTCATTGAAGATCTAGTATTTTCAAGGGTTGATTATAGTTGCCTATGGTGAATCATGATAAATTCTAGGTTGGGGAGATGCAACTAGCCATCAAGCCAAGCCTAATGGCTTGTTTCCTAAGTGATTCCATCCTCCCTTATCACTCTACATTTAGCCTAAGGAAGGTACAATAATTTTTAGGGCTCATTTGGGGTGATTAGAGATCTCTCAAAGTGAGTTATTCATCTTCATGTTTCATTCATGCATCTCATTCTAGCACACTAGAATAGGGTTAGATTACATTTAATACTTCCTAATATTAGACACACTTAAGGTTAGGGTTTACATTCCTATTTAGATTCATATTTCATTGTTTATATCAAGGTTTAACTACCAAACTAGGGGTTTGACTGAGGCAATCCCCCCATAAGAAAATCAACTCTATATTCGATTTTGTAGGTCTTTTTACAAATTTAGATCTAGAAATCAGTTTGGAAGGGAAGAGCAAAGATTGGAGTAAAAATTTGAACTTTGAATTCTTGAAAAAGAGAAATGAGACTGATACACCTGAAGCGGTGTATGAGTCCCACTATAGAAATTTTTCTAGATCTTTACAATTTCAAATACCCTTGTTTTAGAAACCAGTTCATACCTAGAAACCCTGTTTTGGCACTATACGTGTAGACTGGCATATGAGTCCCAGTAGGCTTAAATTTTAGAATTTCTAGCAACTCAGAGTTCACTCCAGCCTTCTATAGATTTCTAGGTGCATACATTTCATCTTGCAACTTTTTGTTTTGATTTACATGCTTTTCTAGGTCATTTGGTGAAAGATTGCATCATACTAGGTTTAAGCATTTTGATTTGCATTGCATTTGTCTTTCCAAGCACTAGCATGGTGGTGAACCCCTCATTATTTTACAATCAAACTCTAGGAAAACCCTATTACAAGATCTCATTCTCCTTTGCATACTTTAGATTGAGATCTCTAGGGTTTCCCCTTTAATGAAATAATTGTGAAATGGGTTTGCTCTATGTTCTAAACCATACAAAAGAAAATCTTCCATTTTTTGTTAGAGTTAGTAGATTAAATTTTATATGCTCTCACATTGCTTCGTTCTTGACAAAAAATTATTTATTTGTCTTGAATATTATAGTGATTATTTAAATTCACTTTTAAATGATTACTTTAGGTTTCATGCTATTTATGTTCATCATGTATGTTATGTTAGATTAGATCATTATATGCATTTAATGTTTATTAATTAGAGCTTGGTGCATTTAATTTAACATAACATACGTTATTAAAATGTTGCATCTAAGAGAAACTAGAATAATTTTTAAATAGATCACATAAAACATGTTAAATCATGTAGACATTTATTAAATAGTCTTGTAAATATTATTTGATCAATCACATTGCCATTTAACATTAAGCACATAAGCATAAATAATAAAACATCAAATGATCATATATATACATCCAAATTTTTAGTACATGTCATCAATATATACAATGCTACTATGGTCTATGACTACCAGATCCCTAGGGATTTGGTGCTCACATCTATCTATAGGCAGTCTATCAAGAGATGAAGGTATGTGATCATGATTGTGAGTTGGAAAGTACACCAAGAGAATACTACAAACCATGTTCTCATCCAATATCCTCTTGGTGATCTTCCGCTAGGCGGCCTCTCTTTTCTTGTAGCTCACTTACCTCTGCCTAGAGTCTCTTGACCTTCACTAGGACTTGAGATGACTGGACCTCCTCATAGGTATCCTCGACTCAGTGGGCATGCCTCCTAAAACTCTCATATACTGCTCACAGTATGATATACAGCTCAAACAACTCTGGATCTCACTCCATGATGGGTGGGGGGCACATAGTTTGTATCAATAACATCCTTGTAGACTAATGAAGGCACTATCAAGTGGCAACAACAACCTAGCAATAGAGATCATGTAGGTCTCTCATAGCCTCTGCAAGATAGAAATCATAAATATAATCAATACACATCATGATATATATAGACATAAAATTTAAAATGTAAAGCATGAACATAAGCACAAAGCATAGTAGTAAATCAAATATCATCACCTAGCTCTCCAACTAGCTATGTAAAGACAACCTCATCATGTGTAGGAGGCATGGATGATGTGCTAGCTCTTCCATGACTGTAAGTGTTGGTGTGTGTTGCAACTGCTGACTGTGATCTAGTCACATGAGTGGGAGCTTGCTCTCTCCACTTGTGACCCACTGGATCCTCATCCATTATATCATCCCCCTCACTCATCACCCATTCCTCCTCCTCATCCTCCTCTTGGCCATCATAATTAGGATCTTTAGCCTCATCATAGTCATCATCTATCACATATGTGAATAATTCTATAGCCTTGACCCCTATCTCCTCAGCCCTATCCTACTCATCTCTCTGATCTTGGAGTGGCCCTACATAGCCTATCAGATCGTCCATCAGAAATATAGGAATTGGCTAAGCTACTTACCACCACTCCGCGTACACATCTGTGGTACTGACATCATCAATGTTGGAGACTAGGGGAATATGTCAATCCTCATAATTATAGTCAATGTAGATGACATCATCAATGGTGAATCATCTAGTTTCGTTGGGAATCTAAGCACTCCATACTAATCTCTTGAAAAAGGGTCATGCCATGAGTAGTACCTATACCTATCCAAATTTTCACATGACACGATCGTAGTAGAAGGGTCATACTAAGTAATCATGTCTTCCTATTAGATTTATGTCCATCTGTAATCTCCTCAGCTGACAAGTGTCATCCGACTACTATGGTATAGGTTGGTATGGTCTCCATAAGATCTCCTCCTCATCTAGTCGGTCAAACCTGACCCTCCAAAAGTGAAAATCTTCGTACTACCATAATCACCTCAGAGGATAGCTGAGTGCATGAGGGTATCCTAGGGCTGATGTACATGGAAACCTTGTTGACCTAGTGCATGTGATATGCTCTAGGCACCACACCTGTAGTAGTGTACAATGCATCATAGTGTCCACCTCATGGAATATAAATTTTCCTAGATCATAGTACAAGTGTGCAAGGATACTACATCCCTAGGCATATACGGTCCTCTTCCTTGCCATCTGTCGAATCATATGAACTATTCCTCCCTCTAGATGTGCTTGCCGACCATGAACAATGAGTAATAGTGCCGTAGTAAACATCATAATCTGTGCCACAAGTGGAGATCCTAAATATACTAGCCATGATAGCTCAATCTGTGACCCCATGATGTCATCATGATTTGGACCTCCAAGATAGTACTGTATGTCATATTTTATCTCGTGAATCCCTAGAAAATATACCCTCTCACCTAAATCAAAACATAGAGAATGTGATGAACTTCCTCTAAAGTGATCATCTGGCTTATCAGGAGATGAAACGTGCATGTATCTACATCCCATCGCTTTGCCAAGGCCATCAACATAGCATCATGGTACCTCATGGGGGCCATGAGGTACACCCAATATAATCCAATCAGCTATAATATCTCTCTCTCCTCTGCTGAAAGTGTTGGGGATGTCTTGTAAGCAACAAAACTATCTTCCACTGATACGTTGTCATGATCGTGATAGGATCTAAAAAAAAGGTAAAAATATGTGCTATAAGAATTCTAAACTCTTAAATCTATACATCAAAAATAAAAAATTGTGATAAAGTTGTTCTAGTGTACTTTTCTAAAGGTCCTAGATACTTTATTTCCATTTTAGAACACTTCGCAAAGAAACAAGACACTTTGCAAAATAAGTGGGACACTTTGTGACAAAAGGGGACACTTTGCGACAAAAAGGGACACCTTGTGAAAAATGGGACACTTTGCAAAAAAATGGGATGCTTTGCAAACTTTTCTTCCAAGGTCATAAATCAACCTAGAAATGTGCACAAAGCATAAAATAAATGCGTAAGGACAAAGCATAGGCAAAAAAATTAACTCACCTGATACCATAACTCGCTATGGGTTACTTGCTCTTGTAGGACATCTAGTCTTGGGGGCTCATACTCTCGTAGGCTCAGCATCTTCAGTCACTCTCCACTAAAGTCAAGCTACAAGAAGGTAAAAGAAAAAATAACTAGAAATTACTTCACATTTTTACTCTTACCTATGCTAACAATTAGGGCTTTTACTATATTAGGGTTAAAAACTCATTCAAATTAGCATAACGAGAGCTAGAGAGCTCCATTTTTTATGCCATTTGTTGCATTGGAATCATAATTCCATTCTCGTCCTCATCATATGTATATCATTATGCAATATGGTACTTGGAAATACCCTATGATATGACTTATCTAATTCAATGTCGTTAGATTGCTACCTTGATTGCACCTCCGTAAAGCAAGTGAAATCAAGGGGGCATACATCTAAACTAAATTTTGATTTCTAGAAGAAGTTAGATAAGAGTATTTTTGGACAACTAATGAATTCATGTTGCAGGATGCAGTTCCTAACATTGTGATTTTTTCAGATAGCTACAATGGGGGCTTCACTCTCCCATGTTGTGAATGAACCTATATGAGTATCCTTTTATGAAATTAAGTTCATTATTTGGATTCCTTTATCTTACATATACACATAGAGTCATATGGGTGCTAAAGTGGGGGCTATATGTAATTGTACTCCATTCTTGGAGATAGTGCTATGCCTCATTTAATCTTGATTTATTTTAGTACCTTTGCATTAATTACCCTTTAAATCATAATTAATAGGCCACTAAGACCCTTTATTTTGGATCTCAAGGCTTATTTTAGCTAAAAACCTAAAAAAATCATCAAAAACATAAAAAAAATTAACAACCCACCCCAAAAATCTAGGGTGGGACTCATACATTGGTCACCTTGGGCGTATCAGTCCTCCTAGGTGGGATCCATACACCAGGGCTAGTGTATGAGTCCCATTCAGGGATTTTTTAGGGTTTGAGTGGGAAAATCAACTTTTTAATTCAAATTTTTATGTTGATGTCAACTTTTGAGATCTGAATAACAGTAAATTAGGTGTAAATTCCTATATAAGAAAGCTTCTAAGTCATTATTTCATCTAAGAAAGCAATCTATAAGAGAAATTTCAAGATCCAAGAATTCAAAGTCTTCAAGTATTCTTTCGCAAGAGCATTCAAGTTTCAAAAAGAAAGAAAAGTTGAAGCCTTGGAGTAGCAATAAATTTTTTTTTATGTCTTCAAGCTCACTTTCATCCAAGATCTATCATTTTGAAGGGCTGATTATGGTTGCCTACATGGTTAATCATGATGGATTCTAGGTTGGGGAGATGCACTAGCCATCAAGCCAATCCTAATGACTTGTTTCCTAAGTGATTCCATGCTCCATCATCACTCTACATTAATCATAAGGAAGGTACAAGCTCTATTAGGGCTCATTTGGGGTTATTAGAGATCTCTCAAAGTGAGTTATTCATCTTCATGTTTCATTCATGCATCTCATTCTAGCACATTAGAATAGGGTTGTATTGCATTTCAAATTTCCTAATCTTAGGAACACTTAAGGTTAGCGTAACTTACATTCATATTTACATTCATATTTCATTGTTTCTATCAAGGTTTAACTACCAAACTAGGGGTTTGATTGAGGCAAACTCCCCATAAGAAAATAAAGTCTATATTCTATTTTGTAGGTCTTTTCACATATTCAAATATGGAAATTAGTTTGGAAGGGAAGAGCAGAGATTGGAGTATAGATCTAAACTTTGAATTCTCGAAAAAGAAAAATGAGATTGATACGCCAGAAGTGGCATATGTGTCCCACTACAATAATTTTTCTAAATCTTTGCAGTTTTAGATACCCTTTCTCTAGAAACCAATTCCTACCTAGAAACCCTAATCTGGGACTAATACGCCCAGATTGGTGTATGAGTCCCATTAGGTTAAAATCTTAGAATTTCTAGCAATTAAAAGTTCATTCTAACCTTCTACAAATTTCCAAGTGCATACATCTCATCCTATAGCTTTCTATTTTGATTTACATGCTTTTCTAGGTCATTTAGAGAAAAATTACATCATACTAGGTTTAAGCATTTTAATTTGCATTGTATTTGTGTTTCCAAGCACTAGCTTCATTGTGAACCCCTCATTAGTTTACAATCAAACCCTAGGATAGCCCTATTGCAAGATCTCTTTTTCCTTTGAATACTTTTTATTGATACCTCTAGGGTTTCCTCTTCAATGAAATAATTGTGAAGTCGGTTTGCTCTATGTCCTAAACCGTAGAGAAACAAATCTTCCATTTTCTATTATTTCAGCTAGAATCTCAAGATTAATAGGAAATAGAAAATATTAGCTCGTATTCAGAATCTAATAGTATGATCTCAAATTTAGTGGTAGAGGAAATGACAAATTAGGATGCTTCTTCAATAGTCCTAGATAGGGTGGTTGAATATTTAGGTAAGCAGTTTGGAGATGGGGTATTCTTCCAAAACACTTATGTAAAGGCTATGGAGCTAAATACTCCTCCTAACTACAATCATATGGCTTAGAATGCCATGAATATTTTTTTGTTTATATAGAGAATCTCAACTAGCATATTATAAAATGCATTACTTTGGGCACTCATGTTCCCTACTCAAGGTCTCTGTTAGCAATGACATAACAGATCTTAGTGGAAGTTGGAGGAAAAATCATTAGCATAATTAATGAGGAGGACTTGAATGATTTTGATTAATCTTAGTCACTTTCAATCTCACAGACTCAATTTTATGTGACTACCTTGTGTCCTAAAATAAATAGAAAGAAAGGAAAAATGTACAAGACAATGAAAATACAAGAAGATATCATAGCAGGTTTGCATGCTACCTTGGACAAAAAATTGAATTTGAGACTGAGGAGGGCATGCCACTCTCTTTGAGACCAATGAAGGTTTTTTCATGGAATGTTAGGGGATTAAATGACGCTAAAAAACGTCTCTTGACTAAGCGTGAAATTGATTCAAGTGATTCTGATATTTTTCTACTATGAGAAACTAAATTTTTAGATGAACAAAATAAAGAAATCCTAACTAAATGGTCCAAATGGGAGGTTTTTCATACTCTTGTGGTAAGGGAAGTAGGATGATTGGCAGTATTATATGATCCATGCAAGGTCAAGGTGGAGTTCATTGCAACCCAACAATGGTGGATGCTTGTCAAGATTTAATATTATCAGCGTACATTTTGGATATTTAATTTTACGGCCATACATCAATGTCTAGCAAGAAACAGGTATGGGACTATTTTCCAACAAACCTCTTTTTGTTAAGGGAGGAATTGATTATATTAAGAGGGTAATTTAATGCCATTACATCCCTAAAAGAGAAAAATGGAGACCATATCATCCCCACAAAAGTAATGGATGATTCTTCAATTTTTATCTTGGATAATGCATTGATTAATTGTTTACCAACTAATGGTAAACTTACATGAAAAAAAAAAAGGATCTTTTTTAATCTCATTACAAAGAGGTTGGATAGATTTATACTTTCCATAATCTGGACCAATGTTGATTTTAAATATTCCTCTTCTATCCTCTCATTCTTGGGTTCAGATCATTACCTGATCTAGCTAGATATTGTTTAGAATTTTGTACTAAATATTTAAGGGTATGTGAAAGATCATCATGGAAAAAATAGGCCCTTAAGTGGCAATGAAAATTCAGAAAATCAGAGTTAGGCAACTTGACATAAAAAAATGAATAAGTTGTCTATATTATTTCAAAAATATGTAAGAATAGAATATGTAGAAAATTGAATTTAGTTTCTAAACTACTAGGTTTAATTTATTTATTTTTAAATCTATTTGGTGAAAATTTGAAATTTCAATGTAGTAGAACTTAAATTTCAGGGAAAAAATAAGAAGTAGGTTTTTGTCTAACCACCCTAACCACAATAAAATGATAATATTTTTTTATAAGATTTTAGATATAAGTAGATGACTCATGTTCCAATGTGATGCATATTTTTTTGTAATTTTTTTCCAAGTAAATAATTAATTATGATTTTCTTATTACAACTTTTAAAAAATATAAAAACTTGTATGTTTGACCACCTTAACTTGGTCAAAACTTCATGAAATTCATTTTTATTTAATCCTATAGTATGTGAAGCATACAATGTGACACATGTTTCATATTCAAAAAATGTGATATCATTTGAAAGCTATAGATGTTTTTTAACCAGCCTATTAATCAAGACTTTAGTAGTAATTCAAATAGAAAATGAATAATAATAATTTACTAAATTCAAATTAAAGCATAATTTATATTGGTGGAAAGTTGAGAATCTCCTTTAAAAACCCTTTTCGTTTCATTATTTTTGCGTAAAAAAAGTTGTCAGTGACATGGTCCATCATATCACTTACATATCACCACTTTTTGGCCCATCATGATCCTGCACATACCCTAAATCTAAATCATCCTTCAAAGTTGCACATATGTGGCATAGGGATAATAACTTCCTACTTTTCCTCAAATAATGGTAGGAGAGTGCAACATTTTTAGAAGGATATAGAGTTTACCAATTAGGAAAAAAGCACCAATTCATAAAAGGGTGGATCCAACAATGGAACCATCTCCATTTCAAGAATATATTTGAACAAAAAAATCTTCTTATTTAGCAAATTCAAGAGATCAATGAAGAAGTCACCCCAAAGGGTATGAAACATGAATCTTTCCACTAGAACAACTAGCTTTACAAAGAACTTGAGGAAGTTCTTGGCAGAGAAGAAATATATTGGAAGTAAGAGTCAAGAGAAACCTGGTTAAAAGAGGGGGATAGGAATACCAATTTTTCTTACAACTCATTCAAGGTTAGGTGCAATGCTAATACAATATTTTCTTTAAATTCTACATCTAATGAATTTTTAAAAGATGAACAAAAAATTTAAAATGAGGCTATTCTATTCTTTTCCTACTTCCTTACCAAACCAATAAATCATGATCCTGATGTGGTAGGAAAGGAATAAGAATTTTTAAACTTCATCCCCAAGATACTTAGTCCAGATGATAACTTGTTTCTCTTGGCCCCATTCTCCTTGGATGAGGTCAAAACAATAGTTTTTTGCTCTTTCCCCAAACAAAGCTCCCATGCTGGATAGTTTCACTACACTTTTCTATTAGAAATGATAGGATTTTGTGGGAAGAGATATCTGGTTGGATCTAGAAGAATCTTGTAGAAATGACACAATATTAAAAGAGCTTAATACTTGTAACCTAATTTTTATTTCAAATCAATTAGGTAGAGTTGGAACAACATTTGCAACTAAAGGTAAAAGGTGTTGCAAATATGGATGTGTTTGGTGGTGTTGTCATTAATGTCAACACAATTCTTGCTGAGTAAGTTGTGTTTTGCTAAGTGATTTTGAGAAAATTTGAGAAATAAAGAAAGCAGTGTTGAAGTGTGTTCTAAGTGTGCTCTAGTATTGTGCTACACATTTCTTATGTGTTGATCTTATGCCTATGTAGATCTGTAGGTGTGTTCATAAGTTCCAATGGATTGTATATTTTGAGTTTTAACTTCTAATTCAATGAAGAGTAGAAGATATGTTCACCAGTGTGTGAACTAATCTATCAAAACTATTTGTTTGTGGATTGGGATAATTTTTTTTGCTCCATAGTCTTTTGATATCTAGTTTCAGATCTTGTAGATCTGGGAGATGACTCTTTCTGATGGTTTTTGTGTTCTGACATATTTTCTTGTGGTTTGGCACTCTGGAAGATCTACTCTGGAGCTCCTGTGTTTTTTCTAGTTGGTCCGGTTGGACTGGTGAAGTCTTCTCTATGAATGGAGTTTGTTGTAATTATTGCAAATGTACCTAAATTTTTCTCAGAGATGGTAAAATGACTGGTGAAGGTTTTGGAGTAATTTATGTATGATTATCTTGTTGGAAGATGTGTGTACTTCAAAGATCATTGGTGTTTTCATTAGGTTTGGTCAACTTGGTGTTTACACATTATATTTGGCTTCTGCATTGATTTGAGAAAGTGTGTGCATGATCCAAGAGGTTGTTTGGGTCCTAAATTAAATATGTAATTGCTTTTGTCACATTCTTATCCACTTCAGGAATGTTGAATAGCTGACCTAGTTTGAATTTGTAATTTAAATTTGTATAGCCAACCTTGGTGAATGTTTCTAAGGTTGAAGATGGTATAAAATCAAATCAAGTTGTGGAAAAATTCATATCCATCCATCTATCATCCACAAATCAAGCAAGTGAATGAAGTGTGCGAACAAGTGCAAAGAGCAAAGAGTGGAAGAGCGAATTTAGGCAACAGTACTTTAAGGTGTTAGATTCCAAAAAATAGTGAGGTGATGGAATCTATAGTCTTCTGATTAGGTTGCGAATGTGTGGAACCCTAGTGGTGGATCTTCATTTATCTCTTTTGTTTATTTTATGTAGGTAGTGAGCCTTTGTATATGGGCAGTGAGCCTTTGTATCTGGTATTGCATTACTACTATATTGTGAGTTAATCATCATCGTGGTTTTGTAGAAGTTGAGAAATCCAACTTCATAGAACCTAAGAATCACCTGCATGCAAATAACCCGTGACAGGAAAGAGATACAGAGAAAAAATCAAAGGTTCTCTAAAGGCTTCAAACGGAAAAATGTATTAATAGAATGAAATAATACAAAGAGATCAATCCTTATGAAGGAGATCAAGAAACCCTAAAGTGTAACCTAAAATGAAGCATTTAATAATTAGAATAATTATTAAATGCCTACAAAATGCAAACTAAGTTAATTTTAAGAGAAATATAAAAGGTAACTTAATTAAAATAATTAAGTAATGAACCTTTTACTCTAACACCCCCACTTAAGATGAAATTAGGGAGTAGCTACAAACTAAATTCATGAAAACAATGCAACTACAAGATAGAAAGCAAACATGGGTCTTGACAACTAGGCTTGATTAGGTACTCAAATACAACCAAATCTCTGTAAAGCAGAGTAAAGGAGAAAACCTAGTGGGAAAAATCTCCTCTCCAAAAAGAGATGAAGAAACATGCTGAAAAAAAACATGAAGGAAGGCCTCACAAAGACCCCCCAAGGAAAAATTCCTTCACCCCAATTATGGAGCACAACTAAAGATAGTGCAGTGATGCCAAAGGTTTAGTGAAGATGTCTGCAACCTGCTTCTTTGTAGGAATGTACTCCAAGATGAGAGAACCATCCTGAATCAATTTCCTAATGAAGTTCATGTGGATCTCAATGTGCTTAGTCCGCTAATGCTCCACTGGGTTGCACTAAATTTGAATGGCACTCTGATTGTCACACAAAAGAATAGTGGGACTATCAAGAGGAAAGCCAAATTCTGTCATCAACTACAAAAGCCATAAAATCTCCTGACTAGCTAAGATTACTGCTCGGTACTCAACCTCTATAGATGATAATGCAATAGCAGACTGCTTCTTGCAAGACCATGTGATAGGACCAGGACCAAGGATAAAAAACCCAGAAGTAGACTTTCGATCTTTGACATCACCAGCCTAATCTAAGTCAATGAAGCCAACAATGTGAGGGGATCCTAAAGTGTAGTGAATTCCATAATGAGGGGTGCCCCAAAGGTACCTCAAGATATGTTTGGTAGCTTTCTAATGACTCTCATGTGGATCATGTGAGAATCGAGAGACAAGGCCAACACAAAAGAAAGATCGAGACAAGAATGTGTCAGGTACAAAAAACTACCAACCAACTACTTGTATAAAGTGAGATCTACAGGAGGCGTAGAGAAAGTGGAAGACAAAAAAACACTTGACTGAAATGGTGTGGGGGAAGGCTTGCAATCAAGCATGCCAAATTTCTAGAGAATATCAAGTGAATACTTCTGCTGAAATATGGAAATCCCATCCAAAGACTGAATAACCTACAGGCCCAAAAAAAATGCAGAAGATTGAGATCTATCATCTCAAACTGCTCCATCAAAGCTCTCTACACACTCTGAATCATGGTGGATGAGCTACCTATAATAATGAGATCATCAACATATAGCACAAGAATCAAAATATCACCCTCTTGATGCTAAATGTACACTGTGTGTGATCAGAATGACAGCGTGTGAAGTGAGAGGAAAGCAAGAAAGAGTCCATCTTCTCATACCAAGCTCAAGGGGCTTGTTTGACACCATACAATGAACACCAAAGTCTGTAAACCAAAGAAGTGTCCTACACAAATCCCTGAGGTTGCTCCATATATATCTCATCATGAAGGTCTCCATGCAAGAAGGCACTCTTCACATCCATCTGAAAAACTGTCCATTCCTATGAAGTTGCAAGTAAAAGTAAAAAGTGAATAGAATTCATCTTGGCAATAGGGGAAAAGGTCTTAGATTATTCAATACCCTCCACCTGATAAAACCCCTTTGCAACAAGATGTGCCTTATACTTATCAATGGAACCATCTGCAACATATTTAGTATAGTACACCCACTTGCACCGAAACAATTTTCTTCCCTTATGAAGAGGATAGATCCCAAGTATGCTTCTTCATCAAAGAAGAATAATCCTCATCCATGGCGCTATCCTACTCAAGGTGACCTATCGCCTCTAAAAACTTATGAGGATCATCCTAAATGGCATGACTCAAAAGGCTAGTACCAATTGTTTGAGCATGAGTGCAATGGGTATCTGAAGGATCACCTGCCAAAGATCGAGCTACCTCAATAATAACACAGGACCACTTGGGAAAATGTTGAGTACCTCGTGGTGGTGGAGATGGTGGATCATCATCTGCATCATCCTCAAGAGATGAAGAGAGAGGAGTAGGTAGTGAGGGAAAAGCTGGTGATGAAGAATCCATCAAACAAAAGCGCTCATCAAACTAGACATCCCTCTGAAACAAGACCTATCTGGAATTAGGATCAAATAACCTGTATGCATTAATGTCCTCATAGTAGCCAACAAATATGAGTGGTTGATTTTTCCTCTCCATGGCTTTCCACTGAGCATCGGGAATAAATGCCCAAGCCTCACTACCAAAAAGTTGGAATGTAGAAACATCAAGCTTGACATGAGTCCAAGCCTCCTCAAGAGTCATATGTCACAATTCCTTATGAGGCATCTGATTTTGAATATAATTAGCACAATTGACTGCCTCAGCCCAAAATGAAGAACTCATAGCTTGAGACTATATCACACAATTGGTCATCTCCCATAAGGTTATGTTCTTTCTCTCAGCAACACCATTCTACCAAGGGGTGTAAGGTACTACAAATTGATGCTACAAACCATGCTCAGTGAAAAAATCCCTAAAACTATGATTAACATACTCCACCCCATTATCTGTGCATATCAATCTGATAGAAAGTCCAGACTACTTCTACACAAATTTCTTAAAGATCCTGAATGAATCAAAGACATCAAACTTGTACTTAAGAAAGTACACCCATGTGCATCTAGAGAAGTCATTAATAAAAGTGAGCACATATCGAGCCCCTAAAAAAGGAGTGGAAATAGACATAAGGTCACTGTGGACCAAATCCAAGGGTGCCTTAGCATGTGTGGCTCTACCCGGAGGAAAATATTCTTGGTGATGTTTGCCAAGTGAACAACCATGACAAACACCATCAGTACAAGAAATATTAGGGAGCCCAATCACAAGTTCCTGTGTACTCATCTACTATAGATATCTATAATTGACATGGCCCAAATGCTCATGCCAAAGCCTGTTCACTAAGTCTACATGTGCTATAAGAGAAGAACCTGAACTGTCTGAACTCTCAAACACATCAAACTTGTATAAGTGAGATGCAGAATCAACACTCCCAATAGCCACAACCAAATTAGGATCATGAAGATCTCGAACAACCACATCTTGTGGTGAGGACTCAACTATATTACTAGAGCCAGAATGGAAAATTTGATAAACGGAAAGAAGGTTTGTCGAAATGTCAGGAACAAAAAGTACATCCTGAAGAAAACCACCATCCAATGAAATAGTACCTAAACCCTTAATTGAAAGTTGTGTTGAGTCACCAACTGCAATGTGTGTAGTGCTATTAGGGGCAAGTGTGGTGACCAAATCCTAAGTGTGTGTCATATGGTGAGAAGCACCAGAATCTAGAATCCAAGTGGACCTTGAAGAGAATGATTGTGCAGAAAGAGAATGACCTTTCCCCGTGGGTGGAGAAGGAGCTTGAGGTGAGGTGATATGATGCTACTGAATGGCTTCCTCTAAAGCCTCTAATCATTTCCAACACTTGGAAACTGGATGTCCTTCCTTGCCACAAAAACTGCAAGGATCACTCGATTTCTTCTTAGTCTTGGAGGAAGACTCACTAGAGTTAGAATATTTTCCCTATTTGGGATGGGATTGTGGTTTTGAATTAGAATTTGGAGGGGGCTTGAAGTAATTGTCACTACTAGCAGAATTTGTCTTCAACTTCTATTTTTGTTTCTACTTCCCCTTAAGCTACAAGTGCTTGGTTCTTAGATCCAATAAGAGCATCCAACTATGATATCTTGGCCTAATCTTGTGTCAATTGATCACATAACACCTCAAAATTAGGCATGGTAAAGCGTGCACCTAAGGAATCCATAGTAGAATAGAATGTAGAGGAAAAGATATGAAATGAACCATGAAGCTTAGAGAGAATTAGGAAAATGCACTCTTCATCTATTTTGTTCTTACCACAACCCTATAATAATGATTCTAGTGATTTTAACTTCATCAAAAAATCCTCAATGGTAGGGTATGAATCAGGTACTAAGGAAGTCAATTTGACCTCAATGTGAAGTGCTCAAAATTGATTAATGGTGCCAAATAGAGTTTGAAACTTCAACCACATAGCCAGAGGAGTTGTACAGCCCTCTAGACGGAAGAGAAGACTATTTGAAACATGAAAGGATAACAAACCCATGGCCTCATCCATTATGTTCCTGTACTGAAAAACCTCAAATGGTTGTGTCAATAGAGGTTCAACATCATCCAAACATGACCATAACCCTTTTGACATGAGAAGTCTGGTCATTTGTGCCTTCCAGGTGTGATAAATGTGTGGGGAAACACACTCAATAGAAGAAGAGTCTTCCATAATGAGTTTTAAAATGTTTTATGAAGGAGGTTCCTAGTTTTCTGATGTAAATTACAAAAAATCAAGAAAAAAAACATCCCCCACAACACAAGAACCCAAACCCCAATACAATTTTGAAAGTTGAAAAGCAAGAAAAAAAAAATGCTTTAGACAATACTCTATGTACCTGGTAAAATTTTTGGTGAAATAAACTACATATTTGAAGAAAGTACTTGAACACCTTTCCAACACCTATTCATTTTCAAAACACGAAGTCCAGATGCAAAAGTTACGCCCCGAGAGTGCAAAAAACATGTTCTGAATTTGGCTGGAAAAGAATGCAGCAAAACAAAAAAATCAGAAAAAAATACCTGCACCATTGGATCCGGCTTTGAGTCAGCTTTCCATTGATATCTCATTTTCGAAAAACTAGAGATCGTATGCCCAATTTTCCAAAAGAGGTCAAAAAGGATTAAAAATTGAGCCTTGGTGGCTCCCTTGTGGCCAGGCGGTGGCCACTCAGGGTGGTGGTGGTCTAGTGGCATGGTAGTGGCAGTGCGGTGGCGGACTGGTGGCTAGCTGATAGTGGCTGGGTGCCAATGGTGGGTGGGAGGCTAGCCGACGAAGGTGGTGGACCAAAAGTGGGAGCTAGTGACCACTGCCTCTGATGGTGGCTGCTTGGATGAGTAGTGGCGACGTTCCCCTTTTGAACTATGAGTTCTTTTTAAAAGCACATTTTTTTATTTTTTTATTTTTATTTTTAAAAACCATGCCCTAGGGCTGTACGACCTTGGGGCTATTTTTTTTTGCCTCCTAAATCGACTATGTCCAAAATGGATGAATGAATAGTCTTTTCTAGGGTTTTGGACCGCTGTGGACTCAATGGAGAGGTCTGTTTGGACTCAAAAGGCTCTGATCAAATAGGTATGCCTTGGATCAAAAGAGACAAACCCCAAATGCTTTAAGCTCTTTGAATCCCTCAAAAGAAAAATAGGAAGCAGTAGGTCAGAGCTCTGCTACCATGTAGAAGTTGAGAAATCCAACTTCACAGAACCCAAGAATCACTTGCATGCAAATAACTTATCACGAGAAAGAAATATAGAGAAAAAAATAAAGGTGCTCTGCAAGCTTCAAGCAGAAAAATGTATTATCATAATGAAATAATACAAAGAGATCAATCCTTATGAACGAGATCAAGAAACCCTAAAGTGTAACCTAAAAGGGAGTATTTAATAATTAGAATAATTATTAAATGCCTAGAAAATGCAAACTAAGTTAATCTTAAGAGAAATATAAAAGGTAACTTAATTAAAATAATTAAGTAATGAACCTTTTACTCTAATAGTTTTTCCCTCATCGAGTTTTCCACATAAATCTGGTGTCTTTGGTGTTTTATTTTTGTTATTTGCATTTCATGTTCACACTTAATAAGAGATTGAAGTTAAGGTGAAAAGATTAAGTTTATAAGTAAAGTGATTTGATACAATTGATTCACCCCCCCTCTCAGTTGTCTTATGCATTTCAAAAATTTGTATTAGAGCTCTAGTTCCTCGGTGTAAAGCTTTACCGCTTGAGGTAGATCAAATGGTGCACAAGTTGTAGATTCCTATTTTTGATGGAGCTGATTATAGTGATTCGAAAGAATAGATGAGAAGTTATCTGATTTAACTTAGTTTTAATACCTAGAAAGCTGTGGAGACAAAGTATGTGATACCAGTAGTGGGTCCTTCCTCTGTTGACAAGGTTGTAGGTTTTGAAGAGAATGAAAGAGAAAGGTATGCTATATTCAGTGCTTTATCTAAAACTCAAAGATCAAAATTTATTTCTTTAGCTACTACTAATGAAGTATGGACAAAATTGAAAGACACTTATGAAGGGAATGATAGAGTAAAGTTCTCAAGGAAATTAACTGCTAAGCGAATATTTGAGAGCCTAAGAATGGAAGATGGAGAAGACATTGCAAGCTATTATTATAGATTTGAAACTATAGCAACAAAAATCAAGAATCAATGTGGTACAATGACAGATGAAGATATAATTGAGAAGATCTTGACGACCCTAGTAGACAATTACAATATGATCTAAATAAATTTACTAAGGAGCATCTATTTGGTGTCCTAACTACATTTGGAATGAGAAAATTTGCAAGAGACAAGGAGAAGACTGAAACAACCTTTAAAGCCATGAAGATAGGAGATGATCCCGATGATCATGATATAGAAGATCTGGAAGAAAATTTCACAAGGAGAATGAAGAAAGGTACTTGTAAATACAAAATAATGTTTCCCTTTAAGTGTTTTAGTAATGGAAATATTGTTCATTTTGCATTAAGATGTCCTAATAGAGCTACACAAAAGAAGAAAAAGGATAATAATAATAATTACAAAGATAAGAAGGATAAGAAGTTCAAGAAGTTGTATTATGTCAAAGAAGATGTAGGAATTTTTGATGATGAATTTGACTTTGAGGAAGATAAAGTTGAATGTTTATTTTTAGCCCTGGAAAAGAAATATGCAAAAGAATTTGGTCCAGATAATAAGAAGGATGAAATAGAAGGTAATCTGGTAACTACTTTTCATGCCAGATAGGATGAAGACTTTTGCATAATTGACAACAATTGTTCAAATCATATGACTGAAATAAAATTAAGTTTACTAAACTTGAGAAGTATGATGGAGGAATAGTTATGTTTGGAGATGACTCTAGTGCTAAGATTGTTAGTAAAGGAAAAATTAGCTTTGATGGAAAACACAATACTGATGATGCTTATTATGTAAAGGGTTTAAGGCATAATCCCTTAAGTGTTGGTCAAATGTGTAGCAAAGGTTTTAAGCTTGTGTTTTAGGATAACACTTGTGAGATTAGAATAGGATCCGAAACTATGGTAGAAGTTGGAAGAAGAACTCATGGAAACATCTATCAACTTAAGGGTGATGATGGTCAGTGTTTTATTTCTCATATTAATGAGAGTTGGCTCTAGCACTAGAGGATGGGACATGTGAATTTTGATAATTTGGTTAGGATCGGTTCTAGGGAAGTTGTCAGAGATTTACCTAGAATCACAAAGCCTTCAAATTCAATCCGCAGAAGCTATCAGATGGGAAAAAAGACAAGAAACAATTTTAAAGGAAAGGATCAATCATCTACTAGAATTCTAGAATTAATCCGTATAGACCTATGCGGTCCTACAATAACATGAATCCTAAGTGGTGATAGGTACTTTATGCTCTTGATTGATGATTACTCTAGGATGACATGGGCTACATTTCTTAGAGAAAAGGCTCAGGCTCTTGATAGATTCAAAGTGTTTAAAGAAAGAGTAAAAAATGAGGTAAATCTAAAAATCAAATGCTTAAGGTCTAATAGAGGTGGAGAATTTACTTCTAGTGAGTTCAATGCATTATGTGAAGAGCATGGCATAAAAAGACATTATTCTACTCTTAGAACCCCTCAACAGAATGGAGTAGTGGAAAGAAAGAACCAGACTATGCAAGAGGCTACATGAACTATGATGAAAGAAGACAATATTCTTGAAGTGTATTGGAGAGAATCAATCCATATTGTTGTTTACATTCTTAACAAAGTTCAAATAATAGGTAATAGCACTAAAATCCCTTATGAGTTATGGATTGGTAAGACTCCTATTGGGAAATACTTTAAGGTATTTGGAAGTTGATGTTATATTAGAAGAGATGAAGAAAATATTGGATTCAAGTTTGATGCTAGATGTGATGAAGGAATTTTCCTTGGATATTCAAATAATAGTAAGGATTACATATGTTTTAATAAGAGACTGAGGAAAATAATTGAAAATACTAATGTGAAGGTTGATGAAGCAATGTATAGACCAGTGGAAATAAATGAAGTTTAACCCGATGATCCTATTTGCATACAAGAAGAAGAAAAGGAAGAGAAAGAACAAAGTAATGAAAAGGAAGAGACTTTGAAACTTTCACCTAAGACTCGTAAATATGTTCAAAGAAATCATCTAGAGAAACATATAATTGGAGACAAAAGTGAAGGAGTGAAGACAAGAAGCAAAGTAGTTGAGGTAAAATTGTGTTTACTTTCTAAAATAGAACCTAAGACTATGAATGAAGCATGTAATGATGAAAGTTTGGTTAAAGCAATGAAAGAGGAACTACAACAAATAGAGAAGAATGAGACATGGGAACTAGTCCCTAGAACTACAAACAAGAATGTAATTGGTTCAAAATGGGTATTCAGAAACAAGCTGAATGAACATGGTGAAGTGGTAAGAAATAATGCAAGAATTGTATGTAAAGGATATTCACAAGTTGAAGGAATAGATTTTGAAGAAAAATTTTAACCTGTAGCAAGAATGGATTCCATTCAGATTTTATTAGCATTAGTAGCTCATAAAGACTTCAAAGTATATCAGATTGATGTCAGGTTTGCATTTCTGAATGGAGAACTAGAAGAAGTTTATATGGAGCAACTAGAAGGTTTTCAACTGTTAGATAAATCAGACATGTTTTGTAAGTTAAAGAAGGTATTATATGGATTGAAGCAAGCTCACAGAGCTTGGTATGCTAGATTAGATAGATACTTGACAAAGCAAGGATTCAACAAAGGGTCCATAGACAATAATATTTAATTCATGGTTGAGAAAGACAATATATTGATAGTTGTGGTATATGTTGGCATCATCTTTGGTGGAAATGAAGGTATGTGTAAGATATTTGCTAAAGATATGCAAAAATAATTTGAAATGCCTATGATTGGTGAGCTGAATTTCTTCCTTGGACTTCAAGTAAATCAAATTGATAAAGGGATATTTATTTCACAATCTAAGTATGTTAAGGAGTTGTTAAAGAAGTTTGGAATGGATGACTCTAAACCTATTTGTACCCCTATGGTAACTGGATGTAAGATGAGTAAGGATGATGAATTTGCTAAGATTGATCAGAGCATGTACAAATCCATGATTGGTGGACTATTGTATTTTACTGCTACCAAACCTAATATCATGCATGTAGTATTTTTAGTTGCAATATTTCAATCAAAACTGAAGGAAGCACATGTTATAGTCATGAAATGAATATTTAGATATCTTAAAGGAACTCCAGACTATAGGCTATGGTATTTGAAGGAAAATGATTTCACCTTGAATGCCCACATTGATGTAGATTGGTTTGGTTGTGTGGATGACCAGAAGAGTACAAGTGGTGGTGCATTCTTCCTTGGAGGAAGATTAGTTTCATGGTTGAGCAAGAAACTTGATTCAATTTATTTATCCACTACAACAACAAAGTATATTGCAGCAACATCCTACTATATATAGGTACTTTGGATGAAGAAAAATTTGATGGACATAGGTGTGGTAAGTGATGAACCTATTTCTATATTTTGTGATAATACAAGTTCTATAAACATTTCAAAGAATCCAGTGATGCATTCTAGAAAAAATCACGTATCTATCAAGTATCACTTCTTGAGGGAGAAGGTATCGAGTAATGGAGTTAGACTTGAATATTTACCTACCAAAGAGCAAGTTGTAGGCATATTCACTAAGGCCCTCTTGAAGGATAATTTTGAGTATCTTGGATTGAAATTATGGGTCATTTCCCCTCCTTGATTGAACTAAGTGTACATGGATGTGCATCAGTCCAGTGGATTCATACACTCTTTTGTTTTGGATTGATGATTGAGGTCTACTCCTAAGGAGGAGTAGAGAAGTGCATTGTTGCAGTATGTGATGTGGGTATACTCCTTGGGGGAGTGAAAAAATCTTTATATGGCAAGAATTTCCTTTGCCATTGATGTAAAAGGGGGGGAAGAGAATCATGTGAAAATTTTATGCTTGGTAGGTTGTCACTTCTGAAAATCATGTATGTTGTCTTTGATGTTTTTTCACATCATTTGTTGCCATCAATGACAAAGGGGGATATTTTTGCAAGTATGGATGTGTTTGGTGGTGTTGTCATTAATGTTGTCATTGACGTCAACAAAGTTCACAGTAAGTAAGTTATGTTTTTCCAAGTTCTTTTGAGAAAAATTGAGAAATAAGGAAAGTAGTGTTGAAGTGTGTTCTAAGTGTGCTCATGTATTGTTCTCCACATTTCTTATGAGTTGATCTTATGCCTAAGTGGATCTATAGGTGTGTTCATAAGCTTTAATAGATTGTACATTCTGATTTTTAACTTTTGAATCGATGAAGAGTAGAAGATATGTTCACCGGTGTGTGAGATAGTCTATCAGAACTATTTGTTTATGGACTGGGAGAAATGTTTTGGTTCTACAGTCTTCTAATATCTGGTTTCAGATCTTGCGCATCTAGGAGATGACTCTTTCTAATGGTTTTTGCGTTCTGACACATTTTCTTGTGGTTTGACGCTCCAGAAGACCTGCTCCAAAGCTCCTGTGTTTTTCTTGGTTGGTTCGGTTGGACTGGTGAAATGTTCTCTACAAATGAAGTTTTTTGTAATTGTTGCAGATGTACCTGAAGTATTCTCAAAGATGGTAAAATGATTGGTGAATCATTTTGAGTAATTTATGTATGATTATCTTGATGGAAGATGTGTGTACTTCAAAGATCATTAGTGTTTTCATTATGTTTGGCTAACCTGGTGTTTACACATTACATTTGGCTTCTACATAGATTTGAAAAAGCATGTACATGATCCAAGATGTTGTTTGGGTCCTAAATTAAATATGATATTGGCTCTCTCACATTCTTATCCACCGCAAGAATGTTGAGTAGCTGACCTAGTTTGAATTTGTAATTTGAATTTGTATAGCCAACCTTGGTGAATGCTTCTAAGGTTGAAGATTGTATAAAAGAAAATCAAGTTGTGGAAAATTTCATATACACCCATCTATCATCCACGAATCAATCAAGTGAGTGAAGTGTGCAAACAAGTGTGAAGAGCAAAGAGTGGAAGAGTGTATTGAGGTAACAATACTTTAAGGCATTAGATTCCTAAAAGTAGTGAGTTGATGGCATCTACAATCTTTTGATCAGGTTGTGAATGTGTGGAACCCTAGTGGTGGATCTTCATTTATGTCTTTTATTTATTTTCTACAGGTAGTGAGCCTCCTTTCTAGATAGCGAGTCCTTCTCAAGGTAGTGAGCCCTTAGTCTGTGTAGTGAGCCTTTGTATCTAGGAAGTGAGCCCTCTAGTAGTGAGACTTTGTATTTGGTATTGCATTATTACTATATTGTGAGTTAATCCTCACCATATTTTTTCCCTCATTGGGTTTTCCACATAAATATGGTGTCTCTGGTGTTTTCTTTTTGTTATTTACATTTCATGTTCACACTTAATAACATATTGAAGTTAAGGTGAAAAGATTAAGTTTATAAGTAAATTGATTTGATACAATTGATTCATCGCCCCCCCCTCTCAGTTTTCTTGTGCATTTCAACAAAGGTTCACATTAATTTTTGCTAAAGTTCCATTTATATGCACAAAATTATTATCAAATGAATTACAATTTATTATGCAAGTGTTTACAAGAGAAAATATTGCACAATTTTTTCATTAAATGCTATCTTTTATTCATAATTAAAAATGTATGGTGTCCCACACAAGTTGTGGGAATGACTGATTGAATGAAATACAAAATTAAACTATGCATTTGAAGAAATGAAAAAGCATATGAAAGGAATAGGGATCTGCCATTTCTCGAATGATGAACCCCAAGGTTGAAGTGTTACATCTTCAACTATTTTTGCTTGGTTGCTCCAAAAGTTATTTGCAAGGAATTGAAAAGTTGGTGTTAGAGATCAAGATACATATTCTCTTCCTATAAAACATCAACAAATATATAGGGTAAGCACATGGATCTGTGACACAATTTTGGCCCTTAAGATGCCACTTTCTTTTTTTGAAATCAACAAAATCTGATTTGCACGAGAAAATAAAGATAGTTATGCTCAAAATTTCAAGATACAACAAGAAAAAAAGTTGAAGTGCTCTGGGTCTAGTTTCTAAGCTACTAATTTTTTTTGAAATTACTGAAGATTATAGGTCTCAAAAAGGGGCGGGCCCAAAACAGGTCCTATTTTTATAAAAAAAACAGCATAGTGCCTAAGAGCTCCCCCCTTTTTGATTAAATTTTTTTTAGAATTTCAAAAATTCCAATGGTGAGAAATTAGCTAACACCATGTAGTTTGTCCTCGTTCTTTCAGATAATTTTTTTAATGAATATATATTTTATGAATTTTCAAAGTGAACGCATCCTAAAAAGATGAAATTTGAGCGTGCTCCCCCCTAAATGTTTTGAAAACTAATCAAAAATTGAAATTTTTTTTCATCATGTGTCGAATGGAGTCTAGTTTCAAAAAATGTAATTTGTTTCACATTTCAATGAATTAGTAAAAATCTATCCTAAAACTAGCACATGTTGGTTTTTGACCAAAAATGAAGGCATTTACAATAGAAGCCATGGATCAAAACCTTAACTAAATCAAAATGAATTTTTTTATATATATTTAGATAGCTCAGAGAGAGGTTAACACTATCACAGTTTTTTATAAACTTTCATTGAAAGACTTACAAATGAGACGGGGAGCATGGACAAAAATATAAAGAAATTTGGTACCCTTTCAAAAAATCATGTCTTTTTCATGAAATGGTTGTCCAAACCTTTGGGTTGAATTCCCAATGCAAAATCCAACCCATTCGGTTGGTATTTCCCCATGCAACCTATTTGGCACATGGCAAATTTGGTGCTCACCAAATGGGTTGCTTCATTTGGTTAGCGCCAAATTTGGCGAGCGCCAAATGTCATTCATGACTTTTGGAATGCATGTTTCTAAACTCTTTGATTTTCTCTTTTTCTATCAAAGAAACTATATACATGAAATAACCATTTAAGTATAAGTTTACATTTACATATGGAAATTTAATTTCTGATACTTTGAGTTATATTTCATATATATAGGTAGGATGTTTGAGAGTGGTTTCAGATCTCTAGGAGTTATAATGAAAATTCTAGCTTTTGGAAGATCTTAAAAATTTCAGACTTAGTCAAATTTCAGTAATCAACATGTCAAATTTAAGTAATCAGGAGGTCAAATTTCATCTTTCTCTCTCTATCTCACTCATTTTCATCTCTTATTCTCTATACCTCTCTCTCTCTCTCTCACTATCTCCATCCCTTTATCTGACAATCTCTTCCTTGAGCTTAAGAACTACATCTCTACATGTCCATCTCTCTCTCCTTCCCTCTCCAATATCTATCTCCCTCCCTCCTTCCCTCTCTACATTTCTCTATCTCCCCTCCCTCTCCTTTTATCTCTATATATCTCTCTCTACTCTCTATATCACCTCTCTCTATACATACATATCCTTCTCTCCCTCTCTCTCCCCTCTTTCTCTCACTCTCTTCTTCCCTCTCTCTCCTTCCCTCTCTACTCTCTATCTCGCCATTCTCTCTCTCCTTCCCTCCCTCCCTATCTAATTTTCTCTATGTCCCCCTCTCTCTCCTTCCCTTTCTACTTCTCTCTCTCACCTCTCTTTCTCCCCCTCTCTTTCCCTCTCTCTTCCTTTCACCCACCTTTTCTCTCTACTTCTCTTTATCTAACCTATCCCTCTATACATCTTTCTCTCTCCCCCCTTCCCTCTCAATCTCTCCACCTTCCTCCTTACCTCTACTTTTCTCTACATCACACATATCTATCACCTATCTCACTTCTCTCTCTCCCCTTCCCTCTCTACTCTCTTTCTCTATATCTCATCTCTCTCTCCCTACCTATCCCTCCCTCCTCTCTCTTATCTTTCTCACCTCTCTCTATCCATCCCTACCTCTTCCTTCCTCTCTCCGTCCCTCTATACTTCTCTTTATCTCCTCTTCCCTCTATCTACCTAGACCTCTCTCTCCATCCCTACCTCTCCCTATATCTCCCCTTTCATATCTACTTATCTCTACCTAGTTGTCGCTCTATACCTATTTCTCTCTCCCTCATTGCCTCATCTCTCTCAATATCTGCACCTTATTTCCCTCTCTACTTCTCTCTCTATCACCTCTCTCTACCTCTCTCTTCACTCTCTAATCTCTCCATATCTCCCTCCCTCCCCCTCTTTATATCTCTCCTCTCTCCATCTCCCTCTTTCTATCTCTAATTTACCTCTCTCTACCTATCTCTCTCTCCTTCTATCTATCTCAACTATCCATCTTTACCAATCCCTCCCTCCTCTCTCTCTTCCACCAAACTTCACTCTACATCTCTCTATCTAACCTACCCTTATATACCTCTTTCTATCTCCCTCTATCTTTCCCTCTCTCAATCTCTCTACCTTCCTCCTTACATCTTTACTTCTCTCTATGACCTCTCTCTATCTCCCCCTTCCCTCTTTACTTTCTTTTTATCTATCTCACCTCTCTCTCCCTAAATATCCCTCCCTCCCTCCTCTATCTCTATCTCACCTATCTCTCCCTCCCTCCCTACCTCTTCTTCCCTCTGTCCTCCCCTCTCTCCTTCCCTTTATCTCCCCCTCCCTCTCCTTACCTACCTCTCTCTATTGCACTCTCTCACCTCTCTCTCTAAATCCTTATCTCTTCCTCGATCCCTACCTCTCCATCCATCTCTCCTTCCCTCTCCACTTCTCTATATCTCCCCTTCCTCTCTCTACCTACCTCTCTCTCTCCATCCCTACCTCTCCCTCCATCTCTCCTTCCCTCTCTACTTCTCTCTACCTACCTATCCCTCTATACCTCATTCTCTCTCTCTCCCTCTCTCAATCTCTCCACCTTCATTCTTCTCTCTCTAACTTCTCCCTCTCTACTTTGTCTTTATCTCAACTCTCTCTACCTATATATCTATCCCTCCCTCATCTTTATATCTCTCATCTCCCTATCTCTCCCCTCTCCCTCTCTACTCACCCCTTCTCTCTCTCTCTCACTCACTCCCTCTATCTCTCTCCCCTCTACCCTTAACCCTTAAAACCATCTACCATCAACCCTCTACCCTCTATCTCTCTCCCACTCCCTCTCTCTCTCTTTCTCTCTCTCTCTCAAGTCTCTCCCTCCTACCCCCTCTCCCTCTCTCAAGTCTCTCTCACTCACTCATAAGTCTCTCTACTCTATCATTAACCCTTAAACCCTCTACCCTCTATCTCTCTCCCACTCACTCCCTATCTCTCTCAAGAATCTCCCTCCTACCACCTCTCCCTCTCTATGGTATCTCTCTCTCATTCACTCCCTCTATCTCTCTCCCCTCTACCCTTAACCCTTCAACTTAAAACCCTTAAACCCTCTACCCTCTATCTCTCTCCTACTGCCTCCCTCCCTCCATCCTCCTCCTCCTCCCTCTCTCTCTCTCTCTTGGGGTCTCTCCTCTAACCCCTCTCCCTCTCTTAGGTCTCTCACTCACTCACTCACTCCTATCTCTCTCCCCTATAGCTTTAACCATCTACCCTCTACCCTTTATCTCTCTCCAACTACATCCCTCTCTCTCTCTCCCCTCTACCCTTAACCCTTAAACCCTCTACCCTCTCTCTCTCTCAAGTCTTTCCCTCCAACCTCCTCTCCCTCTCTTAGGTCTCTCTATCTTAGTCACTCCATCTAGCACTCTCCCCTCTATGCTTCACTCTAAACCCTTAAACCCTCTACCCTCTCTCTCTCTCTCAAACCTCTCCCTCCTACACCCTCTCCCTCTCTTAGGTATTTCTCTCATTCACTCACACCTATGTCTCTCCCCTTTACCCTTAGCCTTGTACCCTTGAACCCTTAAACCCTTTATCTCTCTCCTGCTCCCTCCTTCTCTCTCTCAAGAATCTCCCTTCTACCCCCTCTCCCTCTCTCAGGTATCTCTCTCTCCCCTCTACCCTTAACCCTCCCTCTATCTCTCTCCCACTCCATCCATCTCTCTCTCTCAACCCTCTCCCTTCTACCCCCCCTCTCTCTCAAGTCTCTCTATCTCTCAGTCACTCCCTCTATCTCTCTCCCCTCTACTCTTAACCCTTAACCCTTCAAACCCTCTACCCTCTACCTGACAGAGAGACCTGATAGAGGGAGAGGGTTCATAGAGAGATTGAGGGAGGGAGTGGTAGATATATAGAGGAAGGGAGGGTTCAAGGTATAGGTTAGAGAGTTTAAGGGTTAAGTGTTTAGGGTTTAGGTTTAAGAGTAGAGGGTTAAGGGTTTTAGGTTTTAGGGTTTAAGGCTTAAGGGTAGAGGGTAGAGGATTTAGGGTAGATGAGATAGAGATTGAGGGAGTGAGTGAGAGAGAGACATAAGAGAGGGAGAGGGGGAAGGAGGGAGATACTTGAGAGATAGAGGGAGGAATGGTTAAGGGTAGAGGGTAGATGGTTTAAGGGTTTACATTTTAGGATTAAGGGTAGAGGGGGGAGAGATAGAGGGAGTGACTGAGAGAGAGATATTGAAGACAGGGAGAGGGGGTGGGAGGGATAGGGTTGAGAGAGAGAGAGGAAGGGAGGGAGTGGGAGAGAGATAGAGGGAGGGAGGGTTAACCATATAGGGTAGAGGGTTTAGGGTTTAAGGGTTAAGGGTTAAGGTTTTAGGGTTTAGGGTTAAGGGTAGAGGGTTAAGGGTTTAATGGTTTAGCGTTTAAGGGTTAGGGGTAGAGGATTAAGTGTTAAGGGTAGAGGGAAGAGAGATGGAGGGAGTCGATGAGTGAGAGAGAGACCTAAGAGAGGGAGAGGTGGTAGGAGGGAGAGACTTGAGAGAGAGAGGGAGGGAGTGTTAAGGGTAGAGGTTTTAAGGGTTTAGTGTTTAAGGGTTAAGGGTTTAGAGTTTAGGGTTAAGGGTAGAGGGGAGAGAGATAAAGGGAGTGACTAAGAGAGAGAGATACTTGAGAGAGGGAGACGAGGTAGGAGGGAGAGATTTGAGAGAGACAGAGAGATGGACTGGGAGAGAGATAGAGGGTAGAGGGTTAATGGTATAGGGTATAGGGTTAAGGGTTAAGGGTAGAGGGGAGAGAGATAGGAGTCAATGAGAGAGAGAGAGAGACTTGAGAGATAGAGAGGGGGTAGGAGGGAGATACTTGAGAGAGTGGATATATAGATCCTCTCCCTCATCCCCCCCTCTCTCTCTCAAGACTCTCCCTCCTACCCCCTATCTCTCTCTTAGGTCTCTCTCACTCACTCACTCCCTCTATCTTTCCCATCTACCCTTAACCATAAACCCTAACCCCTTATCCCTTAAAGTCTCTATCACTACCCTTAACCCTATACCCTATATCTATCTCCCACTCCCTCCCTCCCTCTCTCTCTCTCTATCAAGTCTCTCCCTCCCACCCCGTCCCCCTATCTCAGGTCTCTCTCTCACTAAATCACTCATTTTATCTCTCTCCCCTCTACCCTTAACCCTCTACTCTCTACCCTCTATCTCTTTCTGACTCTCTCCCCCTCACTCTCTCAATAAATCCCTCTATCTCTCTCCCCCATACCCTTAACCTTAAACCCTAAAACCTAACCCTTAAAACCTAATCCCTTAAACACTCTACCCTTTATCTATCTTCAACTCCCTTCCCCTCTCTCTCTCAAGTCTCTCCCTCCTATCCCCTCTCCCTCTATATATCTCCCCTCTACCCTTAACCCTAAACCCTTAACCCTTAAACCCTCTACCCTTTATCTATCTCCAACTCCCTCCATCCGTCTCTCTCTCTCTCAAGTCTCTCCCTCCTACCCCCTCTCCCTCTCTCAGGTCTCTCTCTCTCTCACTCCTTTTATCTCTCTCCCCTCTACCATTAACTCTCTACACTCTACCCTTAACACTCTACCCTCTATCTTTCTCCCACTCCCTCCCTCTCTCTCTCTCTCTCTCACTTCCTCTATCTCTCTCCCCTTTACCCTTTACCCTTAACCCTAAACCCTAAACCCTAAAACCTTAAAAACTCTACCCTCTACCCTTAATTCTACCCTCTACTCCTCTTTATCTCCTCCTTTCTCTATCTACCTAGACCTCTCTTTGTTTTTGTATCACCTCTCTCTCCATCCCTACCTCTCCCTCTATCTCTACTTTCATATGTACTTATCTTTACATATTTTTCCATCTATACCTATTTCTATCTCCCACCTTGCCTCCTGTCTCTCAATATCTCCACCTTATTTCCCTCTCTACTTCTCTCTCTATCTCTCTCCCCTCTACCCTTAACCCTAAACCCTAAACCCTTAACCCTTAAACCCTAAACACTTAAAAACCTCTACCCTCTATCCACTATCTCTCTCCCACTCTATTTCCCTCCCTCTCTCTCAAGTCTCTCCCTCCTACCCCCTCTCCCTCTCTCAAGTCTCTCTCACTCACTCACACCTTATATGTCTCTCCCCTCTACCCTTATCCCTCTACCCTTAGCCCTTAAACCCTCTACCCTTAACCATCTAACCTTAACCCTCTACCCTCTATCTCTCTCCCACTCCCTCCCTCCTACCCCCTCTCCCCCTCTCCCCCTCTCCCTCTCTCTCTCTCTCTCTCACTCACTTCCTCTATCTCTCTCCCCTCTAACCTTAACCCTTAACCCTTAAACCCTAAACCATTAAATCCTCTACCCTCTACCCTTAACCCTCCCTCCCTCTGTCTCTCTCCCACTCCCTCCCTCTCTCTCTTTCAATTCTCTCTCCTCCTACCCCATCTCCCTCTCTTAGGTCTCTCACTCACTAAATCCATCTATCTCTCTCCTGTCTACCCTTAACCCTCTACCCTCTACCCTAAACCCTTAAACCATTAACCCTCTACCATCTACCCTTAACCCTCAACCCTCTACCCTTAAACCCTCAACCCTCTACCCTCAACCCAATACTATCTACCCTAAACCCTAATCGCTTAACCCTATAGCCTCAACCCTCTACCCTCAACTTTAAACTCTCAACCCTCAACCCTTAAACCCTCTACCCTCAACCCAATACACTCTAACCTCTACCCTAATCCCTCAACCCTATTCCTTGTACCCTATACATTGGAACCTCAAACCTAATCCCTCAAACCTATACACTAAACCCTCTACCCTAATCCCTAAGCCCTCAACCATAAACCATTAAACCCTACACCCTTAAACGTTCTACCCTATACCCTCAACCCAATACCATATACCCTCAACCCAATACCCTAAACCATCAACCCTATAGGTCCTCAATTCTCAACCATCTACCCTATACATTGGATCCTCAACCCTCATTTATCTTTGTCCCTACATCCTCCTCTCTCCTTATCTCTATCTCACTTATCTCTCCATCTCTCCCTCGATCCATCCCACCTTCTCTTCCCTAATCCCTCAACCCTATACCTTCAACCCTTAAAACCTTAAATAGTCAACTAGGTATACCCTAAACCCTAAACCCTCAACCCTCAACCCTTAAATCCTAAACCCTTAAACCCTCTACCCTCTACCCTCTACCCAATACCCTCAACCATCAACCCTAATCCCTCAACCCTTAAACCCTTGAACCCAATTAAACTATCTACCCTAATCCCTCAACCCTTAACCCTTTATACCTCAACCCTCAAACCCTCAACCCTCAACCATCTACCTTCAACCCTAAACCCTCAACCCCTATACCATGTACCCTATATGTTGGACCCTCAACCCCAGTCCATCAAACCTATACCCTCAACACTCTACCCTCAACCTTAATCTCTTAACCCTCAACCCTTAAACCCTAAACCCTTAAACCCTCTACCCTCTACCCTATACAGTAAACCTTTAACCCTCAATTCTCAACCCTCAACCCGTAATCCTCAACCCTTAAACCCTAAACCATGAACCCTAATCCTTCAACCATATACCCTTAAAACCATACCCTAAGCCCTCTACCCTCAACCCTAAATCTTCAACCGTAAACCCTTAAACCTTCTACCCTCAACCCAAAACCCTCTACCCTCAACCCTATACCCTCAACCCAATAACCTAAAAAACCAACCCTATACCATCAATTATCAATCCTCTAACCTATACATTGGATCCTCAACCCTCATATATCTTTATCCCTCCCTCATCTTCTCTCCTTCTCTCTATATCACTTCTCCCTCCATCCTTCCCTCCCTCTCTTCCCTAATCCCTGAACACCATACCCTCAACCCTTAAACCCTTAAACACTCAACCCTCAACCGAATACCCTCTACTCTAAACCTAATACCCTCTACCATCAACCTTATACCCTCAACCTTTAAACCCTTAAACCCAAGTAAACTCTCTACCCTAATCCCTCAACCCTCAACCCTTAATCCCTCGACCCTCAAACCCTCAACCCTCAACCCTCAACCCTCAACCCTCAACCCTCAACCCTTAACCCTTAACCCTCAACCCTCAACCCTTAAACCCTAATCCCTCAATTCCTATGCCCTCTACCCTATACATTGGACCCTCAACCCTAATCCCTCAACCCTATACCCTCAAACCTCTACCCTCAACCTTAAACCCTCAACCCTTAAACCCTAAAGCCTTAAACCATTTACTCTCTACTCTCTAACCTACACATTAAAAACCTCAATTCTCAACCCTTAACCCTTAATCCCTCAACCCTAGGTAGGTAGGGAAAAATAGGTGAGATATAGAGTGATGAAGGGAGAGGTAGGTAAACAAAGGGACAGGGGAGATAAATATAGGCAGAGAGGGAAAGAGACGTAGAGAGAGGAGAGATAGAGAGAAGTCGAGAGGGGAGGGAGGGACAATTAGGGACGAGATAGAGGTGAGTGTGTGTGTGTGTGTGAGAGAGAGAGAGAGAGAGAAGGGGTAGAGAGAGGTAGAGGGATGGAGAGGAGAGATAGAGATTAGAGATGGAAAGAGGTAGGGAGGAGACAGTTGATATATAGAGTGATGGAGGGAGAGGTAGGAAAAGAGAGGGAGAGGGGAGATAAAGATAAATTGAGAGAGAAGGATATGTAGAGAGAGATGATAAATAGAGAGAAGTAGAGAGTGGAGGGATGTTGGGAGAGGAAAGGAGGATATAGAGGTGAGTTTTTGTGAGAGGGAGAGAGAGTGAGAGGAGATAAAATGAGGGGAGAGAGGAATGGGGGGAGAGAAAGAGAGTAGAGAGGGAAGGGGGCAGAGATAGGGAGTGGAGAAGTAAGGAGAGAATAAGAGAGAAATAGGGGGGAGGGAGAGAGAGGTATAGAGAGTGGTAGGTAGTGGAGGGAGAGGTAGGTAGAGAGGGAAGGGAAGAGGTATGGATAGGAGGGAGAGAGGGAAGGAGGGAGAGTGATATGGAGAGAGTGGTGAGATAGAGAGTAGAGAGGTAAGGAGAGAATGAGAAATAGTGATAAAGAGAGAGAGGGAGGTTGGAGGGAGGGAGAGATAGAAAGGGATAAGTGAGACATAGAGAGGGAAAGGGGGAAAGTGGGATAGAGAGAGAATGTTGATTTAGAGAGGAGGGAGTGAGAGGGAAGGAGGGAAGGTGGGAGAGAGGGAATGGTTATTTAGAGAGGAGGGGGTGATAGGTAGGGATAGAGATAATGGTGAGATAGAGAGGCGAGAGTGAGAGAGAAAGAGAGGGATGGAGAGACACAGAGAGAGGTAGGTAGAAGAAGGGAGAGGAGATATAGAGAGTAGAGAGGGATGTAGAGAGAGAGTGATGGAGGGAGAGGTAGGTATAAAGAGGGAAAGAGAGAGGAGAGATATAGACAAGAGAATGGAGGGAGGGATGGAGAGGTAGGGAGGGAGATAGAGGTGTATGTTTGAGTGAGAGAGAGAGAATGGTGAGATAGAGAAAATGATCAATTGAGAGAGAAAGAGGGGGAAGTGAGGGAGGGAAAATAGTGAGAGATATTGGGAGGAGAGACAAAAAGAATGGGAGGGAGGGTGAGGTTGAGAGAGGGAGGGAGAGGAGAGATAGAGAGAAGTAGAGAGGGAAGGAGGGAGGGAGGGAGTGTTAGCGAGGGAGATAGAGGTTTGTGAGAGAGAGAGAGAGAGAGATGGAGAGAGTGGTGAGATAGAGAGGGGAGAGTGAGAGGGAGGGAGAGAGAATTATGAGATAGAGAGGAGAGAGTTAGAGAGAAAGTGTGGGGGAAGAGAGGGATAAAGAGTGAGAGAGATGTAGGTAGAGGGAGGGAGAGGAGAGATAGAGAGTAGAGAGGGAAAGAGGTAGGGAGGGAGACATAAGTGAGATACAAAGTGATGGAGGGAGAGGTAGGTAAAGAGAGAGAGAGGGGAGATAAAGATAAGTAGAGAGGGAAGGAGATGTAGAGAGAGAAGAGATAGAGAGAATTAGAGAGGGGAGGGAGGGAGGAAAATGTAGGGAGGAGATAGAGGAGTGAGAGAGAGAGAGAGAGGGGAGAGAGGGAGGAAGGGAGAGAGAGAGGGAGTGGAGAGATAGAGCGTAGAGAGAAGGAGAGAGTGAGAGAGAAAGATAATACAACTTGCCGACTACTAAAATTTGACCTCCTGATTATTGAAATTTGAATTGTTGATTACTAAAATTTGACTAAGTCTAAATTTTTTAAGATCTTCCAAAAACTAAAATTTTCATTATAACTCCTAGAGATCTGAAACCACTCTCAAACATTCTGCCTATATACACGAAATATAAATTAAATTATAAGAAAGTAAATGTCCATATGTAAATGTCAACTTATACTTTCATGTTTATTTCATGTATATAGTTTCCT